>CM077222.1:39851456-40118350 GCA_039654775.1 Spinibarbus caldwelli
ATGCTGCTTTATCAGGCGTTATAGATAAGATTAAATAAAAATGCCAAAGACACATTTCTGAGGACAGTCGGTTCCCTTCAGATACATTCACATAAAGATATCTGCGCTGCGCTGCGTTTTGAATGTGCAGCATCATTGCCTTTTGAAGTTTAATCCAGCTGTATAGCCATTCTTGTCTTTCCGTCCCCAACTGTAAGACCTTTTGAAAATATAGTTAAGACATTTCTTATACCATTTAACGTATTTAAAACTTTTTATGGCCTTAAGTTTGATACAACTAAACTGAAGAGAGGACCCGCGGGAGCCCCGTATTTAAGGTAGCCCGTCGGGCAGGGCATGATATGTTTTGGTAGCCCGACTGGAAAACACAATTGCCCCGGGACGTCGGGCTAGCGAGTTTGCGAGCCCTGGTATTGTTTTCTTTCTTATATTTATGTGTTAACTGTCCTTTTCCATCTTTCATTTTGTGTGTGTGTGTGTGTGTGTGTGTGTGTGTGTGTGTGTGTGTGTGTGTGTGTGCGCGCGCTTTCACTGTATATGTGTATTTCACTGTGTATGTGTGTGTTCATGCTTTAGTCAGGTTATGGGATTCATAATTCATAATCTCGGTTAGCGGCATCACTCACTGTGAAGGAACCTTTCTTTTGTATTTAAAAACCTGTCTTGCTACCTTCTGTCCCTCTCTCTCTCTGTCTCACTCTCTGCTTCTCGCTACATTCGTGATTAACCCTCATGCTCAGCACACCCAAACACCTACACTCTCCATATGTGTTCAGCTCACTCTCCACTGGATATCAATTTATTTTAGTTCAGGCTTTATTGAACATTTGTGTAATGTCATTGGAACACTGGAGTAGTTTTTGCCCAAAAAACAATGATGCAATAACAATTTATTATGTATAAATAGGAATAATGAAATCGGTTTTGATAAACTGCTTGATAAACTCTCTCTTACACACACACACACACACACACACACTTAAAAAAAACATTTGTTTTGAGCTTGAGCAGAGCTGACAGTTTTTGAAGGACAAGCTTTTAGCTCTCATATCACTCACTCACACACACGCACATCAGCTAAATGGGGCTGTGAGCCACTGCAATGTGTGTGTGTGTGTGTGTGTGTGTGTGTGTGTGTGTGTGTGTGTGTGTGTGTGTGTGAGACGGAGTGTTTTCACTTGAGTCGCAGGCCAGAATTAGAAACACTTCAGAAAAGCCCTCCAGAATGAGCACACCCAGATACTTTAGCCTAACAGGATCGAGAGAGAGAGAGAGATGGGGTGGTGAGGTGACAAAAAGCATTTAGATACACAAGAGTATAGAATGCCATTAGTGAGAGAGGGAGAAAGAGAGAGACAGATGAGGAAGTAGATGGTTGGAGAGGTAATGAATTTGAACACATGAATACCGGGTACCTTTATTGACATTAGAATCATTTGATGCCATCTCTGGCACTTCTGTCCTGGTTTTCATGATGAAGCAGCACATTTTCATTTGCTGAACATTAAAACATAATACAGTAATAAAGTGAAATATTACCATTTAAAATAACTGTTTTTTATTTTATTATTTTAAAAATGGAATTCATTCTTGTGGTGACAAAGCTGAATTTTCAGCATTGTTACTCCAGCCTTCAGAGTCACATCCTTCATCCTTCATGATTTCATTCTAGTTGGTACTCAAGAAGCATGAGTTATTACTATCAGCATTGAAAACGGGGGGGGGGTAAAATTTAAAAATTAAAATTAAAAGAAAAAGTAAAATTTTCACTTAGGAATGACTAGTAAATTTCACAAACAACTACTAAGAAACAGGAAATAACATTGAATTAAACATTTTTGAAGTAGAAAAAACTGAAATATCTTGGCAAAATTCACTTGTTTAGTGCAGAAAAACAGTGATTTATTGCACCAAGCAGAAAAGACTTTCTCTTTCTCTTATGTGATGAACATCTTTCTCTTATGTGATGAACATAAGTCTTTCTCTTATGTGATGAACATGCTGCGGAGGTGCTTTCTCTTAACACCACAAAAACAGTTAACCTATCAAAATAAACCACGTAACATATATGTAATAAAGGTGTATCAATGCACAATTCCCGCCAGTCCTGTGTAAACTATGGCACTCTAAGGTTATTTATTTATTTATTTATTTTAATATCGTGAGATGGTGGAGCGGAAGAGAACAAAGCAGCCTGAAGTAGCTGCTCACTTAAACAATCTTGCTCGTCTTAGTTTGGTGATGTCAGGGCCCTAAATGATATTAATGGACTATTTCACATCCAGAGATGAAGGATCGGATGATGAAGTTACTAAAGAGGAGGAGTCCGATGACAGTCTGTTATATGCAAAGGTGCGTGAACAGTTGCGCTGCGCTTGCTTTTCTAAATGTAAACTACAAGGTACACTATTTGTGCTATCTAAACATACAAGGGGTGATCAAAAGTTCAGAGACTATGCCCATAATGAACAACGGAAAACTGTCCTCTTCAGGGTAACATTAGTCTGTTTGTGTAATGATGGAGTATAGCGCTCCTGACTAGGGGTCGACCGATATGTGTTTTTCAGGGCCGATTCCGATACCGATTATTACAGACCAAGTAGACCGATAACCGATATTTTACCGATATATGTGTCTGGTTTAAAAATTAAAATTAATGTCAAAATTAAGAATAACAAGGGCTCTGACAAAAACTGCCTTCCCTGGTGTTGGTTGAACTTTTTACTCTTGTCTTCCTCCATGCATCCATCTACAATAAGGGTAATATAAAGAGAGAGTTAAAAGTGGGGCCACTGCATGCTTCATGATTAAGCCTATGAATACTGTACTACAGCTAAACAGCTTGGGGAAATATAAGTATTTGGCTTCAGTAATTTACATGTTAGAAATGTATGTCTAATAGCATAACCTCTCATAATTATAATAAGTGTAAATAATTGAATTGTCTTCATAGCTCCATTGTAGAAGTTGCGAAGAAGAACGCAACTATTTTAATTAAACTATAACACTAATAGCCTGTTATAGGCACACTTGATTCAATAGCCTATTGAAATGTCACAATTTCTGTCGTCCTAATCTTGGCCTATGTGACAGTATCTTAATCTTGGCCTATGTGACAGTAATTTCCATTAGTTTTAATTTACAGTGCAGTGCAAATGAAGCAATAAAACATTAATTTAATTTATCTTTTAATCAAATGAGAGTTAAACTCTATTTTTTGGCAAACAAATGGGTTTACCATTAAAATTAAAACATGGAAGAAATAGCGTATTGTGTGATTATTCTTTTAAACAAAAGTTGTTGTAGTAGTATTAGTAGATAAACCGAACTTTTATTTTGACGGGTTGCCATGAGGACCTCTTAAGTTTCTGTATAGCCTATGTATATGATATGACGATCGTTTTACTCAAATGAAACGGTCAAATGCTCATGAAGTAACTCTCAGAGCAGTTCTAGGGATGTTGTTCATGTATTTATGTCCTCATTTAGTGAGACGGCAGATGCTGAAAACACCGCGAGCGTCGCGCACTTCAGTGTGTGTGTGTGTACTAATCAAAACCGCGCGTCTGTGCCATTCACATATACAGAGACACGGAGAACATGCAGAATTCATATTTAAATAGTCTTTTTGCAGCTTAATATTTACAGATACTAGTCCATAGCGCAAGTCGATTTAAGTGTACAGACCTACTTTTGATTAATTCATCCAAACTTTGACAAATTCCGTGACTCCGCGTTATGCAGTAAATTCCATTTATATGACTGGATTCCGCGATTCCGTCTGCGTTTTCCCCATCGCGGAAACCATAAATAGATAATATTGAGATGTTTTACAACATCAGTGTAGTGGATTGTGATTTATTGCAACTTGAGCAACATCTGCTGCTGCCTTTGAGAGACAACTGATGCATGATCACTGAAGCAGCTCCAGTTAGCAAGCGCTTTCATTGTGAGAGTGCCTTTAGCCTTCCACATTGATTGGTCGGATTCGTGACTCCCAACAAATCAGATGGGCGGTGGGCAGAGACTGCTCTAGGCCACAGAGTGGTGAGTTCTGACAGGCTTCATCAGAGCCAAATAGCAGGTTTCAAAATTAAATAATTTTATCGGCACATCGGTTTTGAAAATGACCGATACCGATAATCATAAAAATGCTTAATATCGGCGGCGATAATCGGCCAGGCCGATAATCAGTCGACCCCTACTCCTGACAGACAGCTCTCGTTAAACCCATGAATTCCATTCCTGAAAATCATAGCTATCAGCCAACTTCAGATAGCCATAACTTTTGTTATGTTCAAGCTATATGGACAAAACAAAAGCAGTTTTGGAAAGGGCTTAAACCCAGCTTTCATATGGTATCAAAAACTAAAAACGGTAAAATTTCACCATGTGTTGGGTTTTCTTAGATCGCATCACACACACACACACACACACACACACACACACACACACACACACACATACATATATATATATATATATATATATATATATATATATATATAATCTCTATTTATGTCTAAAATTTACAAAAAAAACTACAAATGTGTATATTGTGTAAAGATGTAAGTTTCACAAACCTAAACTGCACAACATTTGCTTCATTTTGAGACATAATTTGTAATTCGGTAAGTGAGTCATATGTTGATTCTGTAACTCTTCTAGATTCAGTAAGTTCAGTGAAGGATTGGTCAGACTGTTTCAGACTTTGGACATTTTGAGTGATTCATTTAAAGTACATCAGTGTTCATTCAAAATACCACTTTAGCCTAGGGTGCCTTTTGGAATTTCAGATCTTGCTGTATGTCTGACACAAGGTATTAAATATTAAAAATATATATATGCAAGCTGGATGTTTTTATTTTAAATTACTAGTCTGTGTGCGTATGCGTCAGACTTTGGTTGTTGCATCACATCATGCTGTATATAAAACACACAAACAGCAAAATTACTTGACACCCACTGGCAAAATTGATGAAAGAAATACTCTGTAGCATTGCATGTTCAATATGGCTTATCAAGTTAATATCAAGTTTTCTCAAGGCCATCTAGATGATAGAAAGGAAGAGGGCATCCTGTGTGTGTGTGTGTTTCCACGCTTGACAGCTGTTACTGCACTGGACTGAAATTCACTGTGTTGGAGTAAATTGCTGTCTGATGAATCAGACCTCAAGATACTGTGATAAATCACTCCGTTACCAATAGAGCTGCAACAAATGATTATTTTGATAATCGATTAATCTAATGATTATTATAGCAATTAATCGACTAATAGTTGGTTATTTAACCGATTAATCAGTAGATTTAACTGATTATTCAACTTTTGCAATCACTTAATATATTGAGTTGTAGATATTCTAACAAATGAATAAAATAAGGTGCTTTAGCTTTCGAAAATCATATCAATATTATGTAATTACAATTATTATACAATTATTTTTTTACAGTAAATATATTTGGCACATAAAATGTGATGACAAACAAGAGAGACGTTCTCATTTACAGTTTAATTAACTGTATAAAAAACATTCTGCCTAACATCTCCTTATGTAAGTCTATATGAAACAAAGATGTTTTAGGATAAACTATTTTATTCACAATATAATCTCTCTTAACATACCTTATAGGGTTATGATAATCAAAACAGTCCTGAGCTAGATCAAGCTTTAATCTCTGCAAACCAAACTATCACTTTATTGTAATAATGTTTTTAAAAACTCCAAACTGGAGAGCTGCTTTATAACAGAACATCAAGTTGTAACTGATTTTCAATTGTAACTGAAAACAACACTAACACTGTTTTTAATGTTAAAATGCTGTAAAGCTGCTTGATTTGAGGCTATCTTTTGCATAAAGTGCTATATAAATAAACGTGATGTGACTGGACTTTACCAGAGTACCGAGCTGCAGAGCTCATGCAGTCATCTACGTCATTTTTTGCTGTTTATTTCGTGATTGAGAGGAAAGCGTACCTACAGTATTTACATCGTATTTACATATTTACATACAGTGCTCATCTAAACACCACTCAGCAGCTTCAGGTTCAGGGTTAAGGCTGGAAGGGATACAGCTGTGGAGGGCATGCGCACTTCAATATTTTGTCACACTGTACAACAATAATTACTGTTTTTGCATTATTGTAAGGGGTAGGTTTAGGGTTGGGGTAAGTGTAGATGTTAATAAAACACAATCTAATAGGTAGAAAATTTAATTTATTGTTAGTTTTGTTAGTAGCTGTATTTTAGCCACAACCCAGGTTTGGCTGCTTTCCTTCCTCTGTTGGATTTCATCTGGGAGGGCTGAATTGCAGTCTTGCGCTACAGCACCACACTGGTCAAACTACATTATCGCAGGTTCTTACATTAGGTCACATGAGATCAAATTACTATTCGACAACAAAATATTTGTTGATAGTTTTTTTTATTGTCAACGTTGCCGATAATGTTAGCTAATCGTTTCAGCCCTAGTTACCAATCAGAAAATTTAAAACAAGGCTCCTTTTTGAGTCTTTGTGGCTCCAGCTATGTTGTAGCCATCAGATCACCAGCCAGAATCTTGCAGCTTGAGAAAAGCAGTGTTCATCAGATGGCCAGTGAGTGGTCTGTGAGTGGGCCATCTGAGAGTAGCCTCACCCCACGTCCTGTGTTGTTCGGTGTACCTCACCAGGTCATGTGTTAATCACATACCGGTAAGACAGCAAGCACATAGTGGAGCCAGAAGAGCTGGTTAGAAGCTCATCTTTTGACAGTAGACAACAGAAGGCTTCTGACAGCGTATTAAATATTTTAGGGAAGCTTAAATCAAATCAAATCTTATCACATTCTCCAAGCTATTGAATACCTTTATGAACAAACTATAACAGAGCTTCAACAGCTGCTGTGGGTAACGGCACCACTGCCAACTTAGCAGACAAACATTTCAATAGGCTTTCGAAAAATAACTTATATATATATATCATGAACAAGTTCAGGTGGTTTTCTATTAATTACCTCAGTTAAGTTGGCTATTTAATTTAGGCAGGATTCTCATGATGTTGGAAAGCCTAGAAATATCAGTAAATTTGAATATTGTTACTTTCAAGGGGGTGTAAAGTTTAAAAAATTGACTGAACTCTTGAGCTGATTGAGAAGGCATTGAAATACCTATATTGAATATGATTTTTTTCTAGTTTATGTTATAGTATGGATATATATACGTACATATCTATATATCTTTGTTTGCTTGTTTGTTTGTTTGTTTAAAGACAATAGTAATAATCATATAAATGTCACATGAAAACCGTGGATATTTTTTGGTCTTGCTGCAAAATCTGAATTGATTGTTTTCAAACAAATTAAACCTGTCCAGGCAACTATTGTCTACAGGTTGTGCACAGTTCAAATACAATGAAATAGGAGGCTAAGTAGTGAGAGGAAGAGTGATTTGTATGAAAAAGGTAAAGAATATCGATGTGAATTTATGTATCATAAGTAGATGGTATCGCCATCCATTTCCTTAACCCCTCCTCCAGTCTGGGTCTCCATGGCGATGATTTTTGTCAGATATGACCCCCAGAGATGTCTGACTAGCTTCAGGTTTATGTAGAAGGTCTGTGTTTACCTTTTTGGGAGCACTGAGAAATGCCACCAGCAAGAAATATTCTTAGCTGACCTGCGCTTGACTTTCATGTTTATGGACTCTGTTTGTGTGTGTGTGTGTGCATGCGTTGTCAGCTTTTATTTTAGGCAGTATCAGGGCTTTGACACGTTTGTGCAGTTGCTCAGGGCAAGAGCTTTCTCTTGCTGCAGATCTGATTCTCCTCAGAAGAATTTACGTGTTTGTGTGTGTGTGTGTGTGTGTGTGGGAGAGAATCGCTCAGTGCAGGAAGTGACTCTGGCAATAGAGAGAGATGGATGAGGGAATGTCAACTCTTGCTGTGTGTGTGTGTCTGTGTGTGTGTGTGTGCGCAACTGTTTTAGAGGGAATCAGCGCAGGAAGTCTGCACTGATAATCTGAAGATGGATGAATGAATATTATCCACTGTGTGTAGATGCAGTTTGTGTGTGTGCGTGAAAGAAAATATGATACGTCTCTACGGGCTGCCTGTAATATTGTACGATTCCCAGCAGTCAAATCAGGCTAATGTTATTGTTGACAATATTTAGAAGCAAATATTTTAAAATCTTCAAACTATTAGCGTGTCTGTTGTATTCACATGACATTTGAATGGCGCAGCCCCACCCTACATTATTACCTTTAATTTAATTAAAAACTTTATTTCGTTCAGATTTATTTGTAAACCATATTTTGTGCAAATGATGCAATGCAAAGACATTAATTTGTCAGTTAGCAAACATGAAAGATTAAAAGCAAGGTTGGTGCATAATTAAACAGGAAATTATGTAACTAATAATGCAGTTACAGAATAAAATAAGGAAGTCATGCAAATAGATCAAAGAGAATATGATATATTAAATTAGAAATAACACAGCAGTTAAAACGCGTGCAATAAATACATAAAATAAAGTTTACAAATATATAAGTCAGCCATATGAATAAAGAAAACTGTTGTGTTAAAAATGTGCGATCAAGAATGTGATTTCTTCTAACAGCCATTGGAGAGCAATGCGTTTTACTACTGACTGCTGGGACGCCAGTGTTAGGAGACCAGAGAGACCTGTTTGAAACGATCCTCGCCAGCTTATTAGATATGGATTTAGGTGCAAACCCATTAAGGGATCTGTACACCGGTAACAGAAATTTAAAATCAATCCTAAAATTTACGAGAGGCCAATGAAGGGACTTTAAGACGTGTAATGTGTGCTTTCATTCTGCTCTCTGTCAGCGCTCGTGCTGCAGCATTAATTTGTAGTCTAGCCGGGCGTTCTGGGGAAAAGCAGACAGGAGAGCATTGCAGCAGTCCAGACATGCATCAATCTCTCAGCATCTGCTCAAGAGAGAAGCGCTCGGACTGTGTTTCTTAGCTGATAAAAAGCAGCTTAAGTGGCCCGTCTGATGTGGACCTCAAAATTCAAATTCGTGCACAAAGATACACAGAGGATTTTCACGTGAGACTTAGTATTCAAGAGAGGATTTTGGCATTGTAGACAGTTTCACTCTTCGCCCTTTATCCCTGACTAAGAGCCCTTCGATTTTCTCTTTGTTTAGTTGGGGAAAGTTCAGTGACACAGAGTGTTAATACTGTCCATACATTGATCCATCTCTGCCTTGAGCTATCGAAACATCAACACATGAACCAATCTGACGATATGGTTAAAATGACTGGGTGATACAGAGATACGCAGTTGTAAATCAGCGGTAGGAGTATGAAAATCAATCTAGACCGAGTTAGTTTCACCACCCTGAGAGTCAAATATAAACATTTAAATCAGAAGCTAAAACACATCTCTAAAGCCTGATGCCATAGGAAAACAGTGCTACCATTAGAATATCTCAAGATGCTCTCAAAAGTGAATGTGACTTTAACCTCCACGGTCTAAGTGGGTGTCAACAGTGTTTCAGGAGAGGAACGGTTCTTCACAATCTACTGCAAACTCTCGTTCAGTGTTGGTTCCATTCAGGTATGGATCCAACTGATTCCTGATGGATGAAGTACATCAGATTTTGCAAGTCAAATGGGTTGTGAATAGGGTTGCAAAAATTATTTTCATGCTATTGTTGATGACTAATAAATGGTTGATAGTATACTTCTATATACTGTACACTACTGTGGTCAGTAAGATTTTAATCTTTCTGAAAGAAATCTCTTATACCCACCAAGGCTGCATTTATTTGACTAAAGATAAAGTAAAAACATAGTATTTTGAAATATTAATATTCAAAATAACTGTTTTCTGTTTGACTATATTTTAAAATATATTTTATTCCTGCATTTGCAAAGCTGAGTACTGCAGTTTTCAGTGTCACATGATCCTTAAGATATCATTGTGATTTGGGGCTAAAGAAACTAAAATTTCTGACCTTCAAATCCTTTATATTCATAGTATGTATTTTTATTATTGATTTTGTTATTCTTTATTTTTCATTATTTGATGTAAGATGGGTGCAGAATGAGATCGACACCTTTTATTTATGAAATCTGCTATAGAGAAAAGAATATAAAAAAAAGTAAAAAAAAAACAACAACAAAAAAAAAACTCCTCTTGGGTACTGCTTAGATGGTGCCTAAAAAATTATTTTGGTATTATGTAAGAGAATTTGTAAGTTGGCAGAATAGGTAAAAATATCCAATATTGGCCAATTCCTGAAAACAAATGTCAGATATGGTTCTGAAATGCCCCTAGTGAATGTGGTTTCATTAATGTTTTTTAAAAGAAGTAAAACATCTTTTCAAAGGCTTGGGGAGGGCTTTTCTTTTCTTCTGTTAATGGATGATTCATAGAACCAGTACACCCATCTGAAGCACCTATAATGTAACATCAATGTTTTATATAATATAGCCAACTCAAGAACTCTACAGCAAAATATAGCTCCTAATAAGAAGAGTTTTTCTGAACCCACTATGTTGCAGAGAACCACTTAAGAGGCTTTATTTTTACTTGTTGCAAAATGATACAAGAAGAGCATCTCCAAACATAAACTGTGTAGTCTGGAGCACAAACCCAATTAGGAGCACAGTTGTGCATACGTGACTGGGTTCGCGCCCATGTTTGTGTCCCCTCTTGGCAGTTTGTTCTCCTACACTGTAATCATCATAATCGTCTGATTACAAAGACTTATTCAGCACTCCCATAAGAACCCTCCCCATCTGTCTGCTTCAAGTGTACGTGTGCATCTACTTCCGTTCATTCCCACACAGATTTCATTAGTGGCTTTAAACTCTCTTTACGTGTTACAGTAAGTTCCGTTTTGATCAAAAATGGTAGTAATAGTGTTCGATCTGCTTCCTCTGCTAGACTTCACATGGCTAGAGCCTCATGAGAGCAGAGCGAGAGAGACAGACAGATAAAAGAAGCGTTCATCACCGCCGCTGTTAACTAACAGACTATTAATTGTGTTTGCGTGTGAAGACGTTGCCTCCAGTCTGCAAAGTCACCGCCGCCTCCAATTGGCACTCGCTCTGGCACAACATCCAATCACCAGGCAGCCTGCCAGAGACTGATAGGGATTTAACTCGCACACCCCTCCCACATCACTTAGTCGTGCCGTGTGTTTCCACATCAGCCAATTAGTAACCATTACCAAAGCAACACAGAGTATACACACTAACGAGCTTTTGATGGTAATATTTAACTTCTATTTCATCAATGTCAGGATGTGAGTGACATTCTTTCTCTGTCTGTCTCCCTCCTCTCTGCTTCCCACAAAGTCTTTAACCTGTCTGGCCATTTTGCGAGCTCCTTCTATCCTTCTTCATTTCTTCATCTGTCCACTCTCATCCTTCCCTCTTTCATTTTTCAGCCATGCTTCTGTTCCTATCCGTCCCCGTCTTCATCTTCGTTTGACTCCTCTTCTACCCTGTACGGTCTATCGGTTCTCTTTCATCCCGTGTTCATCTGTTCCACCTCTCCTTTTCATCTGTCTCCTTTCAGCTGCATCCCTCCTTTCTCTTTCTGTCTGTCTAACCGCATCTTGTTTTCCAGTGGCCCTCCCCTACCTGCGTGCTCTTCTGTTGAATGCCGAATGTTCTTTTCAGGCTCAAAGGTCATTGAAAGGTCATGGTCAGCGTTTAGATTCTGGGAAGTAAAAGCTGAAAGGGAGCCATGCTCTCTGGAGAGAGAAAGAGAGAGAGAGACTGTGTTAGTGCTAGAGCTCGGAATAAGATGTATGCAGGGCAATTCAAGCACGATCTTATCTATCTATCTAACTATCTATCTATCTATCTATCTATCTATCTATCTATCTATCTATCTATCTATCTATCTATCTATCTATCTATCTATCTATCTATCTATCTATACATCCATCCATCCATCCATCCATATCTGTCCATCTATCTGTCTGTCCATCTATCTATACTGTATGTACACAAATATTAAAAAACGAAATAGAACCAAGAAGAACAACAACAATGAAATTACAACAATAATAATAATAATAATAATGAAAAGAATAACACACATAGCTCATAATTACACAAAAAGCGCAGACAGGAATGCATAATAATTATTAATTAATTCAACAAGTGTTGGGTGTTTCAGGGAGATTTACTGTACACACGAGCGGCTCATGATCCTTTGTTTGTCTCCGAGTAGCTTGCTTCACAGTAAATGCTGCTCCATCTCCATCTCTGCATTTGCTATACGCAAGCTGCCCGCTATATTGTAATGGTAAAAGACGCTCCGGGAACACTCTAGAAAGTTGACTGTATGTCTGCAACCCTAGTTATACACATGTATTAATATCTTTATCTGCAATAGACTTTAGCAGATGATTTTGCTAAACTAACACAAGACAAAGCCGTTAGCTAACACGGCATTTAAAAGGTACTATACCTGTAAATTGTATAAAAACTTGTAACATTTAGTCAATACATATTAAACACACTAACTAACACATTCTTACCTGTGAAAACTTATAAATTTCTTCAGGAATTTAAATGTTGGTGGTTTTTACAACCAGAGACTGTGCAGTGTTTTGGCATGTTGAATTTTTACTGTGAGTGACAACACACTGAGCATTCCAAAATGGCAGACGCGTCGACATGTCTGGAAAGTCGAATGTGGCATCTACCTAACCTTGATGCAAAGGTTGGTGTATTTTGAGTGCTTTTCTCACAGAGGTTTTTTAGCTATGGTAAAGTGATATTGCCAACTGATTTGGGCACACAGAACTGACTAATTGATAAAGGAATTCCTTAGTTATTTTCATTATTGATTATCAATTTTTACATTATGGTTATTACTGACATTATTATTTTCAGTATCAATTGTTTGTTGCAGCACCAATAATCAAGATTGGTCATGAAAAAGCAATAATGGTCTCTAATGAGAGGAGCACCAGATGACTGTTACAACATCATTAAATCAAATTTGTTAGATATCGTTTTGTTTTCTTTCTTTAGAAGAACTGAATGCATTAAAACTGGGTGTACTCCACTGTCAAAGGAATTCGATATGGATTTATTTAGAGCTAAATTTCAGCTAATTCACAATGTAAGATTGATTGGGTTAACTGCAACAAAAAAGACATGAATCCTAATGAATTATTTGAATCTATTGACTGGTGTACTGTACAGTGAGACAAGTTAATTTCATGATTTAATTGGCTTCATTACCGGACGGTTGTATAACTCTTGAGTTTTTGTTCTTTCACCCTTTTTATCTCCTCTCTTTTCCTCTATCTAAGCATCTCTTTATCTCTTCATCTCACCCTCCATCTATCGTTCTCTCTATCTCTCCCTCTTCTCTTTCATTTGTCCTCTGAGACCTTCTCTCTTTTCTTGGTGGTCGATGAATGTTTGGCTAAAACATGGGGGCGGTTTTGGAAAGTGTTTCTGTTTTATTTTGTCCTTCATGCCACTTTAAATGTATTTCTACTGAGCAGCCGTTTGTTCTCAAGCTGTTTCATGTATCGTGTTACAAAAAAATTGCACCACTGAAATGAAAGTTTAGAGTACATTTGAACTGCTGTTGTTTGTTTTCTGTTTCATCGCCTCTGTTCTGTTCTTTTTTTTTGTTCTTTGTGTGTGTGCAGTGTGCTTTGAGTGAGTTTTTGAGATTACTGAGTGTGTGTGTGTGTGTGTGTGTGAGTGACATTGTGAAAGTAATCAGAGATGGACGAGAAGCTGTACCAATCTCTGGCACGGCCCCACCCCGGCCTGGAGCTCAGTTACTCCAGCTCATCTGAAGAAGAGGATGGTACCAACCTTCATCACAAACACTACAGAGAGGCACACACCCACACCGATTATGAGCCTGACCGCAGATTCACCTACAACAGCCACAAAGTCCGCAGGAAACCCTTGGAGCAGCCTCAGAAAGGTAGGACCTTCTGTTTGTGTGTTAGGATTGTGTGCCATTCAGAATAGAATGTTTTTTTTGTTGTTGTATTTTGTTTTTTGTTTTTTAAGTAAATTGTAAAAATGTAGAACAAATTGTTTTTTGAAATGGAAATAATGTCATATGTTTTTAAAAGAAGTCTTTTATGTTCACCAAGGCTGTATTTATTTGATCAAAATAAACATTGTAACATTGTGAAATGTTATTACAATTTAAAATAACTTATAATTATTTATTTAATTTTTTTTTTATAGTAACTATTCTAGGGCTGGGCGATATGGCAAAAAATTTAAATCTTGATTTTTTTTTTCAGAACATTTGACCGATTCTTCATTTTTAATTAGTCAGCTTCAAAATGTATCTACAACATGATTCAAGTAACTTTTTCTTTATTAACCCTCTAGTTAAAGAACATTCTATTCCAAGTGCACCACACATGAAGTTGTCAACATTATGTAAATATTCAAATAAATTTTACAAATCAACTTGTTAAATATCTTTGCAGAAAAGATGCATGAGCTACAACTACATCTTGTACAAACTTGTCTTATACATATTATATGCTCATAAATAATACAAGGAAAATGATTTAAAAAAATCTCAGATGTCAATTTCAAAATGACTGAAGGCATAACACCAGTAGACTGTTACTAACTATAAATGTTCTGTAAAAACAACAGCAGCTTTCAGCCTGTCACCATGATGCAAACATGAAATATCAGGCATACAGTAGTAGTTACAGGTTTTCAATTCGCTTGTGCTGCTTTTCCATTGTTTTTTTCTTTAGACTTTACTTTATTGTCATTGTAACCTGCTGTAAACATGGATATGTTTGACTGTTGCACTCGCATCTCTTGCAGCGTCTCGTACATGAAACAACATTCTAAAAATGCAGCACTGAAGTTAAAAGAAGTTCACTCCCATCTTCTTGCGTGTTTTTCCTATTCCACTGCCCGCGGCGCATTTTTATCAACACCAAAGCGCATTCTGTGTGAATGGCGACTAGCGATGTGAGCACGTCACTCGTGAGTGGTTAATCACGTGCGCTGACATGCGGTTGGATCGTTCTTTTTTACTGTTATCATTGGCATATTATCAAAGTGTCTGATTCTTAACGTTTGGTAATATTTCTATTCAAAATCGCGATTTCTCAATTTCTAAAGAATAAAATCGTGGCAAAAACATTAAATTCGAATTAATCGATAAAATCTGAAAAATTGCCCAGCCCTACTGTATTCTAGTCTTAAGTGTCACATGATCATTCAGAAATCATTGTAATGTGCTGATTTGGTGTTCAAGAAACATTTCTTATTATTATAAATGAATTTTGAAAACATTGTGCTGCTTAATATTTTTTGTGGAAACATTTTTTTCAGTTTCGTGATGCATTTTTTCAGAATTCTTTGATGAATAAAAAGTGTAAAAGAACAACAATTATAAGAAATATGAATCTTTTGTAACATTATAAATGACTTTTGATCAAACCAATGTATCCTTTCTGAATAAACTTTTTTTTTTTTTTTAAATAGTCTTACTGTAATTTCGAAAATTAAAGTTATTCAAGAAAGAGATTATGGCAATAACAAATAAAAATAAAGCAACTAGTAATGTTTTATTTTGAATTTTAAAAACACGAAAAAAAATAAGAATAGAATTGTTGTGGTATATAGTTTAATTTAATATGTACAGTAGCTTCATTCATATATTGTGATCAACTCATATAACGCGTAATGGATGTCAAACAAAATTTCCACGAATATATGTGTGCATGCTTGCTTGTGTTTGAGTGAGAGAGACAGCATTAAATGATGACCCATAATTAGGGATATGCCAGTATCAAATGTTCATGTTGCGATTAATTGCTAATGCATTTATCACGGTATACTGTATTATCACGATATTGAAATTTAGTTGCAAAAAAGTGTTGTCATAATACAGTATAACAGGTTTAATATTTTTTTCTTATAACATAAATAACTGAACATTAAATACAATAAAGCAATACAGAAAAAAATGTATAAAGTTAAAAATTTTACACAGATTAAAGTGCAAAAGAATTATAAAGACCAATAAGTAGCCTATCAATTTACAATAAGATCTCATTCGTTAACCTTATTTAATGCATTAACATTTACAATAAGCAATAGCTACATTTGCTACAGAAGTTATTCATCTTTGTTAAGCTCGGGTTCATTAAAAAAAATAAATAAAAAACTTTGGAATTACCTAAGATTAATGAATGTTTATAAGAATTTTTCATTGGGAGTTTGTTAACTAATGAATTAACTAATGTTAACTAATGAAGCTCTAATGTAAAGTGTGACCGAACAATAAAGAATCAAAACACTTTCAAACAATATCTAAGGCATGTTGTAGTCCAGATTAAAATGTAAAAAAGTTTTAAAATAAATAGCCTATTAAGTCTAAATATTTAAGTATTTGGCTCTGTGATGAACACCATAGCAAACACAGAAATCTGAATGGCTATTTAAATGATTTAAACACTTTCAGAAACAGAAAGTAGTGCAGCTGGTTTGTTTAAGGGGTTTCCGGGGTAACGGCGCGGTTTTGCTGTTTAGCCCCATCTGCTGTCAGAGAGTGAATGCACGCTTTCATTCAGCGCGTCTCCTTCACGTGTTCCGCCATGCGCTTCTCATCCGTGCTTGTTTACATCAGAGTGCACACTTGACTCAGTTTACAGTGGTGTTGTGCATTTAACCAGTTGATGGAAAAAGTACTCTTAAAATGCATTAAAAATTCTGATTAATTTGTAATAAATTATTATTCTCGGTATTTTGAAGTGCCCACTATAACAATATCGTGCATATTCATTATCGTGATATATCGCATTACGGAATACAGGCACATGTCTACCCATAATTAATGTCCCTCTACGTTTAGTTGATGGGCGCTGGAGCTGTTATCATAAGCATCTGATATTGCATGAAAGGCTGCATTATCTAAAAGAGATCATAGTTCCAGAGTTGTTTTGTTTGTTGTTGTTGATGGTTGCTTTAATGAAAGTGATTATATGGCATCGTTCCTTAGTGAGGAACAGGATTCTTTGAAAACACTCACTGTAAATTGAAATGAGCCATCAACTGACACACACACACCAAACATCAAACACTATTGTCATTAAATAATAATGGGATGTGTGTTTTACTTTTGAATAATGATTTACAATTTAAATTTTAAAATAATTTTAATAATATAATTTATTTCACCCTTTATTCTTCTGCCTTTGATATTATACATTCATGGAGGCTTTTTTTCTTGTCTGAGTCCCAAGGGTGGAATATTTCCATTAATTAAAGGATTCCCCACAACTAAAGAACACACACAAGCAATGTTCCCTTTCATTTTTATTCTTGCTGAATAGAACTTAGTTCTGTTGAACCCTTCAGCCTCCTAAACAGATACATTTGGGGTATATACAAATTGTTTTTGATTAAAAATCAAAATTACATTAATAATATTAAAAACTCCTGAAAGATTATCTATTATGTATTATATACATTAAATATATATATGATTAAATTATAGATAATTAATAAAAATATATACTTAATAATAAATGATCTTATCCAAATGGCATACATTATATTTGTTTACTTGTTTTCGCAAAAAAAAAAAAGAAATGTCTAGCTTTTTTGAACTTACTTGTGAAAGTGAAAGTGAAAGTCGTGACGTATTGTCAAGTATGGTGACCCATACTCGAAATTGGTGCTCTGCATTTAACCCATCCAAGTGCACACACACAGCAGTGAATAGTGAACAAACACGTGCACACACACCGTGAACACACACCCGGAGCAGTGGGCAGCCATTGCTCCAGCGCCCGGGGAGCAATTGGGGGTTCGGTGCCTTGCTCAAGGGCACCTCAGTCATGGTATCGAAGGCAGAGAGAGTGCTGTTCATTCACAATCCCCACCTTCAATTCCTGCCGGTGTGAGAATCGAACCGGCAACCTTCAGGTTACAAGCCCAACTCTCTAACCATTAGGCCACGACTTCCCCACGACTTTGTAGACTACCCTCAGCACTGAATTTTGTTTTTCAGCTGTAAGGGTCGAACATCAGGATACATGATGTACAACCTCAGAGAGATACATGTGTACATACGCACAGTGTATACGTAAATTTATATACATACATAAGGCGGTGGTTGAGCAGGTTACAGTGAGGCTTTTTGTTTCCTCAATGGAATTATTCAAATGCTACATGCAGAACAAAACATTCCATTCCAGTTACCACGGAAACAGCTTTACAAAGAGAGAGAGGGGTAGAGAGAGATGGAAATGGAGAGAGAGAGAGAGAGAGAGAAAAAGGAGAAATGGAAAGAGATGTAAAGAAAGGTCTTTCAACCATTCCTCTTACCCTAGCTTTTTCCATCCATGTCTGCTCGTGGACGAGTGTGTGTGTGTGTGTGTGTGTGTGTGTGTGTGAGAGTGTGTGTGTGTGTGTGTGGGTCAGGCTGAGAAGCAGGGGGTCATGTTCTCAGTGAAGGACGGAGAAGTGCATCGTGGGCAATTAGTACTGAGATGATTAGAGCAGGGAGAGCAGTGAGAAGGGTCGCCACGGAGACAGGAGTCAGAGAGGTAGAGGAGAGGATTCTTAAGGACACTTGAGTAAAGAGCTCACTTCTCACACGCACACACAGGTCTGAAAAATCACACTTCCTGTACACACACTTAGTGCTACACGCTTCCAGAAAAACCCATCAAGAGCCCATCGCCTTTACCTGAATAAATGAAGAGAAGAAATGTGAAAAGAAGAGAATATTTAAGGCCAAGAGAAGAAATGAGATGACATGAAGGGATAAAATGAGGTAGGAAGAAAAGAAATGACATAAAATAGAGAAAGAGATTGTAGTATGCTACGTGTATATACATACACTTGCTCAAAGTGCAGTTCCCTAACTAGTCCAAAAAGGCCAGTCAGGATGTGATGAGATGAGAAAAGAAGACAAGAAGAAATGGGAACAGATGAGATGAAAAGGGACTGGATGAAAAAAAGAGGAGAATGACAGCGAGAGTTTTTGTTTTGTTTCTTTTTAAAAATATGATGTGCACTACCATTCAAAAGTCTGGGGTCCGATTATTTTTTTATTTTTTTTTATTTTTAAGAAATGAATATTTCTAAATTGATAAATAAATAATAAACTGATCTTAAGGGACCTTTATAATGTTACAAAAATATTTTTCAAATAAATGTATGCATTTGAACATTCTATTAATTAAAGAATACTAATTGAATAGTCATTGATTCCATAAAAATATTAAGCCGCACAACAGAAAGGTTTCATATATTTTCATAACGTTTGTAATATGTTTTGCCTCATTCTGTAATAAGAAGCAACATCAGGTCACAAAATTAAATTATTTCAGACACTTGACTGATGTTGTGGGGTAAAATCTTATTACATGTTCTCTTCGTTTGATAACATTTCTCTTTAAGTTTTATATAAAAAGAATAATTTCTGAAGGATCATGTGACACTGAAGACTTGAGTAACGATGCTGAAAAAGCAGCATTATTATCACATTTTAAAATATATTTAAATAGAAAACAGTTATTTTAAAGTTTAATTTTTGATTAAAAAAGCATAAAATACTTTTTTTCAAAAACGACTAGTAAAAAATACCATAAATTATATATATATATATATATATATATATATATATATAAACTATAAATTTAAAAAAATGTATGTATCTTACTGACCCCAAATTTTTAAACTGTTGTATATCTGTCGCTAAATGTTATCGATGCTTTGACCAGTGTTGGGGAAAGTTACTTTTAAAAGTAATGCATTATAATATTGCATTACTCCCTAAAAAAGTAACTAATTACATTACTTATTTACTTTTTATGGAAAGTAATGCGTTACATTACTTTTGCGTTACTTTTTCAATTTGGGCAGGGCTTGCTTGCTTGTTTTTAATATAAAAAAAGTTCTATTTTTTGGCAAACGTAAAAGCCCTTTCACACCAAAAGTGAAATGAATAAGCCTCAGGCTGAAGAGAAAGTAAATTCACGTCTGCCCAATAGAACACAGAAGAAGAAAGTTCAACACAATTCAGCAATAAAAAAGAAGCACAAATGTTTAGAGTCTAGAGTAATTTTTGCTTATTAGCATAGTTGAATTGGATCATTGAAGGTCAGCAGCAAAGACATTGGTTAATAAAATGGGATTAAATACATAAAGGATATTTGTGTTATTTAACATTTAATTATTGCAGGCTTGCAGGCTTGCATTTCACTGTTTTTATTAATTTTTTCTGAGGAATACTGAATCTGTTTTTTTTTTTGGTTTTTTTTGCAAGTGAGATGAATGAATGCATGTTCACATTTATTCTAGAACTACAGTGACATCTTACTCCCAATTTCTCTCAACATGGGGACAGAAGAGCTGTCAGTCAATAAATGGGGAAAAAAGTAACTGGTGTTACTTATTTGAAAAAGTAACTCAGATATTTTCTTGTAAATTAAAAAGTAATGCGTAACTACTAGTTACTTGAAAAAAGTAGTCTGATTATGTAACTCGCGCTACTTGTAATGCTTTACCCCCAACACTGGCTTTGACAATATACATTTTTTTACCACATCAATAAAGCTACTTCAGAGAATCTTTAGAGAATATGGTTTGTGTGTGCATGCTAGAGTGAGTTGATGTACTGTAAGCCTAAAAATGAGAGTGAAAAGTAGTGCTAGTACGCACACACATTGAGTTTCTGTGTATGAGTGCTTGTGTGTAAACCCATATGTCTCCTACACTCTCTGAGATTCTTGGGGGAATTTAAATGGTTTTCACATTTTGTGCAGTTAAAAGCAGAATTCCTTTTTGTTAAATATTTATTTGAGGTTTTATAACCCGTTCTCCATCTCCGAAGAGAGAACAAAATTGTTTCTCAGCCAGGCTCCAGAAATCTCAGCAGTCAGTACACAGCTCCAGCACTGAACTCTAATCCACTAGCCTATGTGTGTGTGTGTACTAAAACTTTGATTTGTGCAGTACATTTCATTAATTTATTCCTTTCTGATTTTCACAGATTTCTCGGACCCCTCCCAGACCGGGTTCCCTGATTTCCAGACCGAGCTTCACGCGGCCAATCAGGAGCTCGCTTACCCTGGAGGCGTGTCTGCAGGTGTCCCTTCTGATCCCGAATCCGAGGGCGGCGCCTCCCCTGACCATGCCCTGCGGTTGTGGATGCAGGAAGTGAAGTCAGAACACAGTTCCTGCCTGTCAAGCCGAGCGAACTCTGTCCTGTCCCTCACCGATACAGAACAAGAGCGCAAGTCTGAGCCAGAGAACGGTACAAGATTATTTCATATTATTACATATTATATTATTAAATGTTTTTTTGTAGGTCAGCCAGATTATGATGGTGATGATGATGTTCAATAATATTTCATTCTTGTGCGTGCGTGTGTGCAGGTTACTCTAGAGTGCCCTCATCAGTATATGACTTTACAATTTTAATGAGAGTTGCCGCAGAGGGAGATACACATGCAGTTAAACAGACTTCCTAGTCTTGCTGCACACACACACACACACACACACCACTTTCTCTACGCTACTCAGTGATGCAATATTTATGCGGTGCACTAATAACTACTTCGGTCTGTAAACTACACTCCATTATCTCACACTCATACACACACACATATTAAGGTTATGTTATTGTTAAACACACTTACATAAGGTTGCATTTGATTGACCTCTGCGGGAGCAGGCCATTGTCTTGGTGATGATTTGGTACATCTGGTCATGTAGCGCTTTCATCTCTCCACATGAAAGGTTTCCTACTCCAGATGTAGAGTTTTCTCCACGGTTCTTCCACGCACATCAGGGTGGGTGCTTGTAGTGTTTTTGTCTGTACACAACTGTAGTACTTGACTCGGATCCGCTATCTGCTTTTTTGCTTTGCATCTCTTTTTCACGCACATAATGTATGCGCTGTCTTATCAAAGTCGCTTTGATAAGAAAGCGCCTGCCGAGAATATAAATTCAAATGTGAGCGCCAACAGTACGATAACGCTAAAACAGTGTTAGATCAATTAGTTAAGTGCTAAGTAATTGTCGTATCATGGAAAACATGGAGTTACTTTTTTGAAATGAAAGAGTTTGATGCAGCCTACTGTGCAGATATACTCTCATTGTTCTGCTTACCCTTACCAACATTAGGACAAAGTGTCTGAAGTTTGTGTTTAACATGGTCTCCAGTCGTTTTAGTAAGATCTTAAAGGAATAGTTCACTTAAAAATAAAAATGGTCATTATTTACTCATTCTCTCATCAACACATCCATCATCTTGGAATGTGTAAGTGGTCAATACAGGTTTTGAACAGCAACAGGGTGAATAACAGAATTTTTATTTATTTTAGGGTGAACAAGGGGTGGGCGACATGACCAAAATCTTATATCACGATATGAGTAATTTTATTCCATGGTCACGATATATATCACAATATAGTTATTTTTGCTTTAAATAAAGTCTTTATGATATTGAAATTTTTAATGCCTTAGAAAAAAATTCAACTCAAGCTTACTGAAGACAAGTAAACAGTCAGTGATTAAATAAGAATAAGAAACTAATTACAAGGAATAGGACAAAAAAAAACTACAGTAGAACAAATAAATAAGAAATGCTACATACATTGTATAAAGAAATCAAATGTATAAAAACACTGCATATTCTTCACTGTGTAAATTGAATATATATTTTTTCTTATTAATGTTAAAAAAGTGATTTAGTCAAGAGCAGTGAGTGATTTTCTCTCTCTTGTTATTTGATTAACATAAATGACAGACAGCAGGAATATTAGACTGCTGTCACTTTAAGAGCTGCCCGTATTCAATATACTGTTACACATGTGTTTTCTTTCTCAGCTGTTTGCTTTCATTTAAGATCTAAATTACTGTGTTTACGAGGATGCTTGCAAAGATGGGCATTTTGACACACACAAGTGTCAAGTGGCAAAAATTACTCCGTTCAATACTCCTGTGCTCTATGAGCACTGTATTCACGTGTGCACGCCTCTCTGTCAGCGCTCAGAAAGTCTTTCAGACAGCGCACAGATATAGTGAAATGAGTTCTCTTTCGCTGCTGATTGTTTTTCAAAGGCTTAAAATCACTTGGAAACAAGGTTGTTACAAAAACTAATACCAGTCATACAAAAATACAGACAGTTATCAAGCATATTAAAGACATGTAGCGTAATCCCGACAGAGCCCATTCAAAATTTATACTAGCTGTAGGGAATTTTTACCAGTTTATTGCGTCTTTCACCCACACCTGTCTGCATGGATTGTTTCCAGACGTTGACACAACGTAATGCAGGCTTTACAAAAAGACTGTAATTGAAGGATAGAGCAGTTCCAGCTATATTAGACCAGAGTGCAAAACTGCAACTCTGAAGTTACTTATTTCACATGCAGGTTAACCAATTATAACTGATTTGCCAATGCTAAACTAAATGCATTGAAAAAGAAAACCTTGACTAATATTATAAAAGCACAAAACTGTTACATGATATGGCCCCTTAAGAAAGCACTGACATATTGAATTATAAGAACCTTCACAATTTTTATTTTTTTCATCTAGACTTACATTGGCCTCAAAGAATCTTTACAGTGAATCATGTTTGGCTTCCTTCTGAGTGGGCAGCGAACATGCTCTCTCGCTCTCACACAGAAAGATGGATGTGGTATGGATACCATCTTCGTGTCCAGAGAGATCTAATTAATTTCTCCTGATCCAATAGATGCAAATGAAAATTAATTGCAAAGGCTGGACAGGCACATTAAGGCCAGACTGCATTGTGTGCGTGCCTCTGTGTGTGCTTAACAGGTAGGAGAAGGAAGCTTACTTCATTTAAATATCTCGAAATCCTGGGTCAGTTCAGAGGGTTTTTAATGTCAGGCTTCTCCATTGACGCTGTCAGTGAAATGTGCTGCAACTGTTCAGACCAAGACTGAGCTCATGAAGCCAATTACACTGTTTCTCGTGAGGTGTAGACAACCATGTGGAAGCAGAGGAAAAAAGGTTCCTCTTCTCAAAAATAAATAATAACCGGAAAAGCATGCGTGCATATATTCAGGTATTCTGCTGCATTGCCTGATTTTGCACAACTAGAACTGTCACATTTTCCCAAAATGTTTCCCGAGAGGAACACCGCATTAAGACATGCTAATTTACTAATTTAGCTTCAACACAGCACTCGAATGGCTTCTCAATGGTCTACCTGCATTTCACACCATCCGCTCGCATGTTAGCTCGCTGTATACTGTAGATTGGAGACGGCTTTTATAAGAGCTCGCAGCACCTGTGTTCCTGGGTCTCTTGAGATCGCCAGCCATCACAGGTGCTAAAAGAGTCTTTTCCTGTCGGGAGCCACGAGGTCTCTCGTCTCAGTGCAGACTCTCGCCTTCACAGTTCAGTCAGTGTCACGGTTCCAATGCCGATAAATGCCGCAGTTTGTTCGTCTTCAAATGACAGCAGACTGCAGATTACACAGCCACAGTAAATTCATTATCATGCTAAAGGTTTTTAATTTACAGAGTCTTGAAATGGTAAAATGAGATTATAATGAAAGTCAAAGGTGACGGAATTGAGACAGACACGCAGCGGTAAAAGCAGGATGTACGATTATCAGACAATAATACAATTAATCCAATGAATGTCTGGAGGAATTGAAAAACTATACATCTGCGGTACAAATTGAGCATGAGGGAGCAGCCGTTCACCACACTTTTTTGTGCGCGTGTGTGTTTCTTGTGAGAGATAGATTAGCTCATGTAACAGTCAATCCTCAAGACAGCAGTGTGTAAATGCATTGGGCTTTCAAGTCTCAAAGCAGGCACTCTAGTGTCTTACCAACACCGTCATTCCACAACATTTGTGTGTGTGTGTCTGTCTCTGTATATGTGAAGTCACTGAACCACTAAAGCACTCACAGATAGCCTGTGTGTGTGTGTGTGTGTGTGTGTGTGTGTTCTATGCAACTTTAACAGAAATTATTTTTCACTATACTACACTAACAGAGTAGTTTTCTGCCATAGTGGCTTTGCTTACAGCAACACACATACACACATAGACACACACATCTCAGCAAAGTGGATGTATATCTATACGCTGCCCACGTAGTCATGCCCCCCACACCACAATCACACCTCCCCTCTGTACTGAATTATGGCTCCCACTAACGCTTATGAATACAGAAAACATGGAGATAGAAAAAAATTACTTTTTTTCTTCTCTCTCTCTCTCTTGCTCGCTTTTCATCTTCTCATTTAATAGCAGTGGAACAGGCCTTCATTTCATATTCAGACAGAAATATGCTTTTATTTGTTCCGTTCTTTAATTTATTTATTTTTTTATATATTTGATTATTTATTTATTTGTGTTGCTTTATCCTCTGACAGGAAATTGTCAGAGGTACAAATTAGAATAAAATGACCTCTCTCCCTTCCTCCCTCTCTCTCATCCTCACTCTCTCTCTCTCTCTCTCTCTCTCTCTCTCTCTCTCTCTCTCTCTCTGCCTCGCAGTAAGATTACTCTATTAATTCTTTATGCTTGTAGGTGGCACAGATTCCGGATCTGAAATGATGGATTTTCACCTATGAATTAATTTCATCTCTGTCATTTAAAGTTCAGCCATCAGAGCTGTCGTACCATCGGAGAGAGAGAGAGAGAGAGATGGGTGTATGAGGAGCAGGAGTTTACAGTTGCGAAGATGTGATGTTTCCTGCTCCTCTGAGAGATGGCCGATAAAACTCGGACTACGTGCACGTATTTAAGAGGTAACAGTTGCTGTGTTATTATGAACGCATTATTAGATGCTTTCAAAACATCTGTAGCTCTTTATGTAGCGGCAGAAATTGAAAACGGAGAGAATTTATACTCTATAACTGAAAAGATAGTCTGAGTGGCCCCATCTGACGCGGCTGACATTATTAATCTATATGCCCTTCAGAGGAGCAGGAAATGGATCATTTTTTTTTCTTTCTGAACATTCTGGGTCACTTGCACCAGAACCACTCATAAAAGCAACAGATGAGATGATGTGGGTTACAAGGTGACCACAACGGAATGAGATCTGTTAGAGCTCTTTGTGCTCGCGGGCTAAAGTCGAAGGCACATTAATAAAATACTAATAAAATGCATTAACAGCCATATTGCGCATAGTTCAGTCTTGTAGGTGCTTAATAACAGATTGAAATCTTCCTTAGTGTTTTTTTCTATTTTTTTTTTTTTTTTTAACTCCAAGCGATGACAAGGCCTGCAGCAGACAATCTAACGCTCCAGTCTGGAGAATAATCTCTTGGGCACACAGAGATTTATGAGAGGGCTAAAGTCTGAGAACCATTAAAAGGATTTTCGAATAGAACGGATGGCGGCATACTTACAGTTAAGCATCTGGGCTTGTAACACAATTACCAGTGAGTTTAATAAAAAAGAGGGAGAACAGAACGATTCAAAAATGAAAATTGTTTCAAATCAAATTTTCAAGTAGCATCATTGTTCCTTACATAAGATACACGGTACAAGAGCAGATTACCCGGCTTTTTCCTTTTTTGACGTTAGGGAGGTTTCTGTTTTTCATCACTTAGTTTTATAGACTACTCTCAATTTAATAAAGCAAAACCACAGAATAGACGGTTTAGTGTACGATAATGAAGGCACTAAGTAGTTTTCTTGTTTACTTGTGCTTTAGGTGAGCTTATTTATTTACATGAAGGAGGAGGACGACGACGAAGCGACAGCTCTTAGTGGCAACACCAAACGTGCCTAATCAGATGCCATTCGAGCTGTCCAAACATGTTATACTCGTGCATTTATTTGCTCCAGGGTGCCGGGCCACAGTTAATGCAGTTTCCCTCACATATACATCAAGACTTTATTACCTTCTTCAGAAAAAAAGTGGAATTGTGAAAGTTTGATAGGTGTTTTTCCAGCCTGGAGGGCTGTCTGAGCTCCACCGAAGCTTTCATGATTAAAAACAGAAGATTGAGTTGAAACTTCAGCAAGCGTGTTTGTAGCACTGCACCTCTTCAGCCCAATAATTGAACACATGTGGTTTGTAGCAACCCGTCCTCTCTGTTTTAATGATATCTTTCCTAATGACGCCGCCTTTAATCATCCGGCTCATGTAATGATCTTTTTGAGCGCGCTCGCCGCTCAAACTCATACACCGAGCGTATTTGCTGAGGAGAAGAACTTTATTATTATAGAGGAGATATGCAGCTGTGAACTATTTTAGAAGTAGGGTTTTGGTACCTGTGTAATTTGGCTGATGTTTACACGGCCGACGCTTCTTCTTGAAGTCTCATTTAGTGTCAGTTTTAATGAGTTTTTTTCCGGTTTTAATCTGGAGAACAGTCTCTGAAACAATCCCTTTTGAACTGTTCTCTTCCACATGCGTGTAGGTGTCTGTGTGCTGAAGGGTGGCGCGATGAGACATTTTAAAATTACTCTTGTCATTTCAGAAGGAGGAAATGTAATAAATCGAGAGGAGAAAAGGGATGAGATTTTCCATCTCTCTTTTTCTCTTTCTCCCTCTGTCACACATATGTGTGTGTGTGTGTTTTAAGACACCGGTTTTAAAAATGCTTTCTTTATTCGCTCACACAATCTGTTTATCTGTGTTTCTCTCCGCATCGTCCCTCTGCTCTGCATTCTGTCCATTTCCATTCAGACGCCGCTTAGTTATCACTCCCTCTCTTTCTCTTATTCTATCCTTTCCCTCTCAGCATCTGCCACTGGTACAGTTTGTACATTTTACATTAGCATTTTTTACTCTCCCCAAGGCTCCTTTTTTCTCTGTCTTTCTGCTTTCCTCTCTCTCTGCCTTCCTTTCAGTGTTACGATGTGTTTTATTGGCGTGACAAATAATGGCATATTTGTTTTGCCAAAGCACTAGTTAGAATAAAGAACAATGCAAAAAGCATTATTAGGGAGAATGATAACAGTAATAAATAAATGTGATGCATATGTGTGGATAGGAATAAATATACAGAATAATATTTATATTACAAAAATAACAACAATCGTAAATGCAAGTTATACATATGAGTGAATTTGAATCAAGATAAAGTAAGAGGCAGATTTTATTCACCATAGACCCTGGCAGGCAGAAGGCAGAGCACTGGTAGGTGGGGGTCTTTCATTGTTAGGCAAGTTGTCAGCTCTTGAGACCCTTCTTCTCTCTACCTGCCTCTTTTACTTTTTTAACGCGTGTGACGCATACACTATGTGTCTGCTCTGTATGCATGCCTATGTCCATTTGTGCAGGGATGTGTGTGTGTAATATTATACTGCATATATATGGCTTCATGACAAAATGTATCGAAATATTGTTATTTTACAAATTATTGGTTTCAATTAAACAAATTTACATTAAAAGACTTATTTTGTGTGGGGTGACTATTCATGCTATGCAACATTTACAAGACCAGATGAGAACTGCGAATGGCTTTTATATACATCGGTAAATCAAGATTGCGCCTAAACGGTCGACTTCACATTAGACTACTTTGCAGCATGAAAATAAAAAATTGTGAATCAAATTTCGATAAATTATACACAGGGAGCGAGCAATATAAAATTCTACTGCTCTTCCATTATAATCACTGAAGCTGTCAGTCACTGCAGATTTACACAGATCCACATTACACAGGCTGTTTGAGTCCTGCTGGTCAGTGTGAGCTCACTGACCATCCATGCACTGAGTTTTGGACTCCTGCTAATGTTCCTATTATAACCGGAGCTGCAGTATGTGCTGCACATTAAACCTCTAATTTACTCTGTCTATACCTTGCTGATTATAATGGGAACATTTTGATGTGTTGCTGGCTGGCAGTGCACTGTTTATATCTGTGCATATATCAACTCGGTCCTGGAGGGCCGGTGTCCTGCAGAGTTTAGCTCCAACTTGCCTCAACACACCTGCCTGGAAGTTTCCAGCATGCCTAGTAAGTGCTTGATTAGCTGGTTCAGGTGTGTTTAATTAGGGTTGGAGCTAAACTGTGCCCTTCAGGACCAAGTTTGGGCACCCCTGATCTAGAAGTTAGTGAAATTACGTTTAAAATAATATGAATTTAAAATTCAAATACATAATTATTCCAAATTTTATATTTTCATTATTTGGTTCTAAAGCATCTTTTTTGATGAAAGGTGATTAATGGAATTTTAAATGGAATGGAAGGTGTTTATTTAACACTCATTTTCATGCGCCTTCACGTAACTGACACTTTCAACATGCATCTGTGGACTGGATTGTTTAATGTCACTCATTAGGACCAGGTGTTGTAATTGATAGTCCTAGTACCGTTTCACACCAAGCCAAAGAACGTCTGTCGCATAAGGCTGACATTGAGCGCCGTTCAGCCTAGTTTTTCTCATTGCGCGCTGCACTGTCGGCACTAGTCAGACCCTGTTGACGGCTTTTTGGCCTATTGAGCATTTTGAATCGTGTTGGCCAGTCGGTCAGAGAGACCGCTGTTCATCTTAGCGAAGCAGTGCACCAGAAAAAAAGCACCTGCTGGTATAGAAAGATCCTCCCACATAAAACGCAGAACGTACGTGGTATTTGCAGCTATATTCTTTGCAGTGTGTTCAAGCACAACTTTTTGGCCCAGACGTAGGCAATGCGAGGCAACAACACAGTTGTCTTTGATGTCGTTTTGGTGTGTCATGGGGCTTTAGAGTAATTTAAACACCTCTGATTCACCGCTGTATTCAAGAGCACAAGACATGTCTATAATTGGTTACAATGTTCCACTGCAAAAAATCACTGAAATGAAACGTTTTGACATAACAGGAGTAGACTTAAATGAAGTGATGCAATTGACATGTTCATGAAAGTCTTAAGTATGGCAGCCTTAATTGCAGTCTCTTTTTGGATTAATTATGCAGTGCTTTGATTTAAAGGAAAAAAAGTTTCGCCATCATTAAAGACGCAAATGCTGCTGTTTGCAGGTGGTAGACAGCATTCCAAAAAGCAGCTCCCTATGTTATACTTACTTCGCCATTGCTGGCTGTGCCACTGAGTCTCCTCACCTGCTAAAGCAAACGTGTGCTTGGGTTGGATGTTATATATAGCTCCATACAGTACAGGTCTAGTTAATCAAGTCTGTGCAATTATAAAAATAAATCCAATCGAAGGCACCCTGCTGCTTAGAGTATTGGTATAATTGCATTATAATCTGGGATTTAAACTATAATGTCATTGAGAGAATCTTACTTGTAGACGACCTAAACATTTCACACTACTGAGTTTCAATTTACGGAAAAAATCTAAGACACACAAAAAAAAAACAAAAACAAAAAAACAAAGTGCAGTGAAAATCATTAAACATGATTTAGATAATACAGTAAGCAATAGTCTTTATTATATTATATTCATGTGTGATGTACAGTATAGTAGTAGGGGGTTATAAGCTCAGATTTGTGAAAGGCCAGCGTGAGAGCTGTTTTTAGTCCCAGTTCATCTCTGCGTTTGTGTATGTATTTGTTTTCCACAGCATTATTCGTCTCTCTTGTGTGATGTCTGTGTTAAAATTCCCTTCACAAAACTCTTGAAAGACTCTAGAAAGTTCATCCTCTTTCCTTCTCTCTCTTCATCTCTCTTCAAACACACTTTCATTTCCTTCATTTTCACTGCTTTCCTTTAAGGAAAACCCTATCACATTTCACTCTTAAAATGATATTTCACACAAAAATAAAGACTCTGTCATCATTTATTTTCACTCATGTTGTTCTGAACTCATGAATTTCTTTTTTCTATGTAGTAGTTTAGTACAGTGGTTCTCAACCTTTTTGACTCTAAGGCCCCGTTTTACACAAAAGAATGTATTATAAATATACTAAAATGTATTTGAAATAATTTTTTTTTCATGCTAAGTATACTACAAATACGTTTATATATTCATGTACTTAATAAAAATACCCTGCAATTGTACTTTCACTGAACCGTTATACTTAAATTCTGCTAAATTGGAACAACTAATTTTGTACTTAATGCACTTTAATTGTGCGGAAGTAGTGCTGAAGTCCAACTAAAGATGTACTGAAGTATATTTGATTGTGCTAAAGTGGAACTATTGCTAGTATACTTTGGGTATTTTGCATTTAAAGACCGATCTTATTCAGATATTAGGATCATACAATCCTCATCAATAGTGACATTAAAACGCATTTTAGGCTTAATATTAAGAAATGTACATTATGCACTAGTAGTACTCCAAATAAAGTTTAATTTATTTTATATCAGTAACTCTCGAGTTATATGTCAGTAAATATGTTAATAGTTTGAAACTATTCTTAGTATGAAATAAATTTATTTTAAATATATTACGTTTATACTAGGGTAGTTTTGTTTTCAAATCTTATTTTAGTCTTTGCACACTTCTAGTTTCTGTAATTTATAAAAGTAAACAAAATAATTATAATCAGTTAAAATAAATAAATTTGAGTATTCCAGAAGTTAAAAACAAAAAATCAGATTGTACGCAAGGTTGTATTTTAGAGCTCTATTTTAGGCAATGGTGAAAATAAATATAGCAAATAAATAAAGTGATCATGCCCCCTGGTTGAGAAGCTCGAAGCAGTGTGAATGTCCAGTAAAAGTGGATGGGGACTAGAGGCTGCCACCAAGGACAAAAAAACACAGCGAAAGCATCATAAAAGTATTCTATACTACAATTTATTATATTTGCACTATATTTCAAGTTTTATGAAGCTATATGATAGTTTTGTGGGATGAACAGACTGAAATTTAATGTTAACATTTTATTCATTTGTTTGACGGCCATGGTCATCACTCACTTTCACAGTATGTAAAATAGCAGCTTGGACAGCTTGGTCTGCTCTAAATATTTCATTTTGTGTTATACAGATGAGTGAAAGTCATAGAGGTTACAAAAGACATGAGGGTGAGTAAATGATGAAAAACCATCTTCATTTTTGGGTGCGCTATCCCTTTAAAGAAACGTCACTGGTGTTGTTTTAACATTCTGAAGTCGTCACTTTAGCTATTCCAGATCCATTCGTCTTTTCTCATTTCTCTCCCTCCTTATCAGAACATCTTTCCTCCCTCCTTTAGCCTTCACTTTTTGCTCCATCTGTCATCGTACTTGGAAGGACATTTGATGGAGAAAATCTTCCCTTTCACAGAGAGAGAGACAGAACACGTGTTCCCATTGTTTTGATCACAGAAAACACGCTCGGTGTCTGCTCCGTACAGCTGACACTTGAAGGAGGGAGAGAGAGAGCGAGATGCACCATGGCCCAGATTTTACTCTGGCTTCTTTCCATAGCAGATGCTTGGCAAGGTGGTCCATTCTGGAAAACACACACAAGCACACCCACCCACGCGTGTGTGTTAGCCCAACTGCAGCAACACTTTTATAAATTCTTTTTTATGTCACGAAGTGTGCGTTAATATCATTGCACTGTGGTCTGGAGGATAATCAGCATGAAACATTAGCACATGTGGCCAGAGGGTGTTATGCAGCATGTAACGGAGCATCTCCTAATGGAGCTATTATTCTAAATATCAGTATCATCACTGCTGCTTCTTCCCTCTTTTTGCCTTTCTCACCATTTTTAATGATGCAACAGGAGATATCAGAGATGTATTCTAGTGTTCCCAGCACTGGAAAAAGAACCAGTGAGCTTGATGACACTTCCTTGGTTTTAAATCACACTTGATTTAAATTTGCTTCTGGGTTTTGCGAGAGTTCAACTTCTGACCCAAAGTGCCTCATAAATAAACATGACTCGACATGACTTCAGGTCATTATTGGCAGTGAGTGTGTGCACATGCATGAGGAGGCTTAGTTACATCGGACATTGCTATGGTAGAAATATGCCAATACTTTCAGGATGGGACAAGCTAAGTGTGTAACATGCTGCCAATGTGGTAGACAATCCCTATTTATGCTGCCGGTGTGGTAGATGATCCTAACATGTACACAACTGGCTCATCAACGGTAAACTTGAGATCTGTCATTAAAATGAATGACAGAAACCAGTTTTTTAAATGACGTTTAAACCATTTTTTTTTTAAATCGTTTGATTTCCATGTGATCCATGCACATTAACAGTTCTCCAGTTTTCACTATTTTTTTCTCTATCTATCTATCTATCTATCTATCTATCTATCTATCTATCTATCTATCTATCTATCTTCTCTCTACTTATCTATTTCTCTGTCTGTCTTTGACTCTTTCTCTCTGTCTGTCTGCTGTTTTTAACTAATATCCTAAAGTTTATTGAAGTTTAAAGGAAACATTTCTAATTCCTTTTTAAAAATGTTTTTCTGTGTATCCCTCATAGTCCAAAACATAAATACTGGGGCTGTCAGTCGATTACAGTGTTTAATTGATCTCATAATTTTTGTAGCTAACATATTCAAATCCAAGAACACAAAATAATTAAGCCTGTACTACAAAGGGCAGTGCATCATTTGTGAATTAATATTTGACATGTTGAGCTTTGATGCTGATTAAATTCCACCATACAAAGAGAGACATTTGCTTTACTTTTGTTAAATGTCCTGTCTGGGTTTGATGTATAAATAAATCACCCATAAAATGGCACCAATCAGCCCTGCAGGTTCTGATCAGTCTTTAGAAATCACACAGAACAGAATGCAACAGTTATAACATCAAATTGAATAAATGTGTTAATGGCATTAAAAAGAATTTAAACAAATTTAATTAATCACACGCATTAACATGTTAACATTTACAGTCCTATTAAATATAGAATCGTTCTCCAAAAAGAAACCGCCAACGGTGCTGCATTTTCACAGTCTCCAAGAATTATTTTGACTGCTCTTTCTTTCGGAAATCATACGGCTCTCACTACAGCTTGGTTCCCAATAAGAAACTGCTGGGTTGGATATTGTGATGGGCATGTTGTGTGGGCTATCCAGCGATTCATTTTTCAAAAATAGATTTTTTTTTTCCCCATAATTGATGCCAAATTCATGTTCTGATAACAGACAGCTGAGGGCACGTCCTCCTGTGGAACTTGCCTGCAGCACAAACGTGAACTGTTACTAGGGGGAAGAGGTGGCACCCCCCCACAGGGACAGATGCCACGCATAAAACCTCTGAGGCACTTGGCAGGGCTCAACATGCCACTCAACTGAAAAAAAGGAATATGAATATGTAGCAACTGATGAGTAGAAAGAAGAAGAAATAAGAAAAATCATGCAGTTACGTGAAAGGGGACTCTGAAAGCTCTGCTCTCCCACACATGCCAGACTTGAACACACCCACTCCCAGCATGCAACAAAAAGACAGCACAAGGGAGAGAGAGTCATTATATATTCATGTGTAAATCCCTTCCCAAGGCTTGTTAATCCTATTGTGTTAATTGATTGATGGTTTGATTAATTAATGTCAGGGGAAAGTATTTGGCTGACGTGTTCTGTTTGAGAGAGAAACGACCTCACACAGTGTGTCAGTCAGGTAGTTTTTGTATGTATGTATGTATGTGGGCAATTTGTTTGTTCATTTATTTATTTATTTAGTTTGTAATGTTAACAATATTTTTAATGAACATTTTAGATTAATGGCTATAATATCTGTGTTTGGGTGTACATATAACTGTGTGTGTATGCATCAATCTAAAGAAAGAGAAAATTTAAAATATGGTCATACATTGCATATTAACCTGTGTCAGCCTGCAAAAACTGTTTCCTGAAAATTAGCGAAGTGAGACAGTATTCATATTTAATTTCTTAATTAGTTTTCTGACAGTTGCACTTCACATCATAAATTTTATTAACTTTATTACATTTATTGTTGTAATAATAATATTAGCAGAATCACAATTTAATTAGTAAATAAAATTGCAATACAGACAGTGAATTTAATTTGAGTAGATTATGAGTGTGTGCCAAAATAAATCATTATTTATTATCCATTGTTTAGGGTTCTTTTTAAATATACATTGGCTCAGTGATTGTGTGTGTGTGTGTGTGTGTGTGTTTGTGTATAAAGACTGAAATATGGCAGGTAGGGGGCTGCACTTCACATCATAAATTAAGTGACTGTGAAAGGCCAAGTGCATTATTTAGCTCAAACTACACAGCTATTAATAAGGTTTAACACTCTCAGACATGACTGTGTGTGTTTCTTTACCTCTGCCTCTCTCTCTCTCTCTCTCCTGTTGGTTAATCAGTAAGGACTAAATGTCATAAATTCACTACATTTATGCAGCGTGTGTGTGTGTTTTGGCAGTGTTGTCGGAGAGGTACTTTGAAGGTAATGTGAAAGGGAACGGTGTAGCTTGGGTTTTAAAGAGCCGATTTGAAGGATGGTGGTTGGATTAGCTAAAAATACTCCCTTCGTACTTTCCTTTTAAACAACACGCTATTAGAATCTTTGCCGGCGCTCAACAAGCTCAAGTGACTCATCCTCATAGCTTATGAACTTATTTGCATCGTAATGTTTTAAATATGCTAGACACACTTAGACATAAACACACAAATTATTCGCTTTATTTCTTGATTTTATAACTCGCCCACAAGAAAGAAATCTTTGCAGACGCAGGTTTCCATCAAAATCATTTTAGTCACTGAAGATGCAGATGCACTTTCCTGAGTAATTACAAAGCGATTTTGTGTTATTTCCTTTTTTTTTAAAGTGCATTTTTTGCCATTTACATGATGAGTTCCTTTTAAACCATTAAAGGTCATTATTGTCACAGGAAAATCACACAAAATAACCAGACCAGAGCTTTCACTCACACTGTATCATCTGTCAATTTTAGCAAAAAGGTTAAAAAAATTTGAGTAAAAAGGTTATTTGACAAACTATGATTGTCTTGTTCTCTCCCAAGGTTCAGAAAAACTCCTCCGTGTGCATTTGCGTGCAAGCGTGGGTGCATGCATGTCAGCGCCCGTCCCATCTCTGTTAGAGCGGGGTCTTTATAATGCATGTCATTTTCCTGTCACCTCATTAAATGTCCTGTCATCAAAGTGTGTCACTTTACCTGCCGTTACCCCACACACACACACACACACAAGCGCAGATTTCTCCCAGTACTCCTCCAGGTCACCCTGTTGGATGTCAATGTGATAAGGTGTTTTGACACTGCAGTAGACCTGATGCATATGTATGTCGCACAACTGACAGCTCCGAGTCGGTAACCACCGTTGGCTTCGTTTCCCGGTGCTAACACTCACTACTTATAGGGAATCACTCGCATTGAGACTTCTTTGAGGTCACGTTTGCGAGTCGCCAACGAGGAGCTGTTTTATAAGCATCGCAAAATAAACAACATCTAGGATGAGCTATGGTAACCCAGAAAAATATGGTACCTCAGTAACGAGATGTAGGTCAGCGGGGTAACTGTGCATATGTTATGAATCGGTGAGCTACCATGCGCAACAAGTGCGGGCATCCTTGCTATGTACGTTCACATCTGTTAGGCTCTCTCAAAGGGTGTGACAAGAGAGAGAAATTAATCACCCCATCCATTCTTCCCCTTTATCCATCCTCTCTCTCACACACACACACACACACACACACTCAACATTCTGTCCTTCAGCAGGGGGGGGTGTAGAGGAAGTTGAAATGGTTTGTTTGGAATACTTAATATGACTGCGGGACAATGCGCAAACACACACACACGCTGTCTCTTTCAAGCAGATGTGTAAATAGCTTGTGCATTGATTTGCGTGTTCCCACATACATTTTTCACCTCTCATTTTTCATCCCTCTGGGTGTTTGTGTCTGTCCACATGTGCATGTGTGTTTGTGTTTGATTGATGCCTCCCGAGGTTGGTGAGTTAGTCATGCAACTAATTAATGGATTAGCTTGTGGACCGAAGGCTGGACTGGTGTATACACACACGCGCGCATATACAAAGATGAGAGAAATGGCGTTAAAGAATGCTGAATTTAATGAGAGAGGAAGGGAAGGAGAAGGAAGACATGGGGTAGCGTGTATAACGAGCTCTTGTACCGTCAAGATTTCTTTTCCGGAGACATTTAGAGTTCTACATATGGCAGGGAAGCGGATAACTGGCAGAAGATTTACTGTACGGGTTGTGTGCGCATGTGTGCGCGCGTGTGATAAAGTCTGTTGTAAATAGACTGTGTCGTATCTGATAAGCTCAATGAATAGAGGGCTATAAAACAGAGCAATGAATCTAGCCAGAAATTTATAGACACGCACACGCACACACACACACACACACACACACACACACATATTGTCCCTCCTTCATTCCTTTTTTTTTTTTTTTTTTTTTTTTTTTTTGTTTATTTACTTTCTCGAGCTCAGGAACGTTTTTCAATGAGGGATCTGCCTATAATTGGAGCAGACGTGTTTTTTTGGTTAGGACAACTGCAATAGTAAAGGGAGGGGGAAAAATGGAAAGATAGACAGATACAAGGTGTGGAAATAAAACACAGGGCTGATGTAAATAAAATAGGAGGGATGTTGAGTTGTAAAGTTTTATTGTGGGAGAGTTTGGGAAGCATAGGGCCCTCTGGGGGCCTCCCGCTCCAGGGGCCGGTTGTTAGACTGCAGAGGTGCATGAAAGCAGATGCGACTTAAGCACAAAAGAAGAGCAGCCGAGTGAGTATGATGCAACAGGCAGGTGGGTAGGTGACACATCAGCACGTATAAAACCGAGGCAGACCTTATCTCCGAGGTACCGTGCCGGCAGTGGGAGAACATCCGTAAGGTTTGGCGGCATGAGTCACGGCGGCGAAGGTAGAGTCAAAGACTATCGCGGAGGCATCAGCGCATGAGTCACAGCAGCAGCAGATGTGACGCCGAAACCCATCGCGGAGACCCTGCACTGGGATTCACACCAGATGTTTCTTTGTTTAGCAGTTTTCCTCAAGTTGCTAATACGCCAGAGCCGCAAGTGTGAAAAATTTGGTTGCGTGCACAGATCAGTGATGTCAATCAATCTGAAAATAATTAAACACAAAAAATTGTTGCAAGTGAATTTACACTAAATTACAAAAATTCTCCCACAAGGTGCTATATCTGGGGTGGGGGGTGCATGTGTTTGTGTGTGTGTGTGTGTTTTATGATGTGTGAACAAGACCAGCTGGTAAGGGTAAACAAAGATGAAAGCTCAGTTAAAGCCAGCGGTGCGCCCTTGAAATGTGTCCCTGTTGAGCCTGACTGAGAGGAAGAGAGTGAAATAATTGTTACACTTCATGGAACTTTGTGCCAATAGTGCAAAATCATTTATCTTCTTGTTTTTTAAATTTACAGTTCTTTTTTTGGACTTTTAAATACTAGTAATGATAAATAACAGCTCAAATTAATTAACTAGATAACAAAAATCTCATTTACTCTTGTGTTGTTTTAAATTTTAAATAAATTCTTAAACAACAGTGCTGGTTGCACTTCACCATTCAGTCAGTTACCAAATGTTGTTCATGCTTTCACATGAAGCTATTGTATGATGGAAGACTTAAAGTATAGTACACAACTAACTTAATAATACATTTATGATGCTTTTGCATCCTGTAAAGTGTAAAAATGTTCAATGTAAAAAAAAAAAAAAAAATTATGTGGGTTTAAAACAATGTGTAAATGGTGACAGAATTTAATTTTTTGGGTGAACTCTTCCATTTTAAACTCAACAAAAACAAGTCAAAACAGAATAAAAATAAATGTAAAATTTTAACTACAAATTTAATTTAGCATTAGCATATTACTTTAGAATTTTGCAAACAATTTTTTCAAAAGCTTTTGTAACCAAAACAATTATACGTTAAAATCAGAGTCAATATTTTTAGCTGACACTAAAAGATTCTTGAAATTCAAGAAATCAGCTGAGAATGTAAGGATAACATCGGTAGCCTGCTTGAGTGCTTCAATTTACTTTTCAGACATTACAATGACAAAATGTATGGACTTCAATTTATTGCTTCTCTGTAGATTTAAATGCAAGTATGTCACTAATCCCTAGAGAAAATAAATATACTAAACTGTTTTTGAAATACATTTATTTCATACTAAGTATACTACAGATACATTTACATATTTATGTGCTTAATAAAAATACCCTGCAATTGTATACCTGTATTGTATAATAACACTCTAGTATAGGGATCAATTCTCACTATTAACTAGTTGTTTTTTAGCATGCCTATTATTAACAAATTGGCTGTTTATTAGTACCTATAAAGCACATATTCTGCATGACCATATTCTACATCCCTAATCCTACCCAATACCTAAACTTAACAATTACATTACTAACTATTAATAAGCAGTAATTAGAAGTTTACTGAGGCAAAAGTCGTACTTAATAGTTTGTTAATAGTGACTCAAAATAAAGTGTGACCATAATTCCTTTGAAAAGGTTGACCCTGCTAAAAGACACTGTAGGCCACCTGCATTTCATAGATGAGATATTTGCGTTGTATTTTTATAGTACACAAACAAGATTAAAGCTCTGCTTTTAGAAGCCGATTGTGGCTGAGCTATGATGGAAAAAATGCAGAATTTATGTGTGAAAGTCTTGTAACATATTACTTAAAAATATACGGCTGAGTCTTGGGAATAAGCCATCGATTCGAGTTTTAAATGGGGGTATAATTTCAAGCGCACAATCCGTCTTGTGGCGTGTAAAGTGAAACGAGGGATGTTTGTCAGAATTTGCCTTGGATCTATCGAGCATGTGTCATAATAGGGTGTCTTCTCTGACAGATGAAGATTTGAGGATGTGAAGGTGGTGGTGGTGGGGGGTGTCATGTATCTGAGGAGACGGCTGTGGGCGAGATCGAACTGTAAATTTCCATAAGTGAAACAGATTGATTTTCTTAAAGTAATTTTGTAGTAAGAGGGATATTTAATAACGGTTTTATGGCTATAAGGTTTCCACCATCTCTCTCCCGCACACACACACACACACACACACACACACACACACATTACCTCGCATTATTTTTTGATAAGTTGATCCTCTCTTGGTTTTTGTATCTGTACGGAGAGAGCAGTGCATAATAAGAGTGAGAGAGAAAGGATTAGATAGTTCTAGAGAAAGGTGCAGAGCGCTTATAGGGTGAGGATGAATTATATAGCTATGTATTCAGACGTATTCAGTGCAATCAGTGTCATAGACACATTTAAATATGTGTGTGTGTGTGTGTGTGTGTGTGTTTCCATGCTTGCCTCTTTCAGTCAAAGGTTTCTGCACTGGATTATGAGGGCCAAGCTCTGTTGCCATGGAGACCAGCCAGGTTAATGGTCCTTTGCTGTGTGCGTTCATGAGTGTGCGCGCACGTGCGTGTGTGTGTTTGATCTCATGTGTAAGTCCTTATGTGTGTTTGTTAGATGTGAATGCTGGGTTTTCTCTGTTTATGTCTGTGTATGTTTGCAGCAGTTTTACCGTTGCTCTGTACGTGACACTGCTTCTCAAAAAGACTAGGTTGGAAAAACAGTTGTGACACTGACACACACACACAACTTCACATTAGCGCTGCACCTCTGCAAGACTGATTATAGTTTTGTCTCAGTAATTCTCATTCTTGTAAAGCTCATTATGACTGTGCAATCTTTTATGTAGTAGTTAGGAATGCACAATATATTGTTACCCACATTTTTAAAAATGTATCATTATCAGTTAAGTTAAAAATCACAACAGAAATTTAACTCTTTAAAAGCACTTTCCATAGAAATGGGATGTGCTTGAAGATCTCTTTCCTTTCAGTAGTGCATGTCTGATTGACTAACATATGGCGACTGTGGATGTAATGATAGCAGAGCCAGCTGTATGCATTCATGCATAAAAATAAGCAGTTTAAGTGAATTATTTTGGAGGGGGGTGAGTTTACTTAATCTTGGCAAATGATAATCTGAAATGCATAATCGATAAATAATAATTTTTTTTTGTTCTGTCTTAATTCCTTTTTGTTTAGATTCACTTGTAAAATATTACTCCTGTTTTAGTCTCACAACTATATAGGCCTATGTTCACAGTAAGTGTGTTAATATTCATACAAAACATTGTAGGCCTCCTTAGAATCTGTTTCAGACCACACACAAACTCTGTTTTATTATTCTTGTATAATAGCCAATGGATTTATAAATTGGTTATAACTCTCAAAGCTCTGCACTCTAACTGAAGCAGCGTTTTTTTTTTTTTCTTTCCAACGACTATCTAACTATCTATAGATTCCATATCTATTATGGAGTGGACTTATTAATTTAAACTACTTTTTTTCTAAATTTGTAGCCATCCAGCTTTCATACTCTATAATACTATGATGCCTAAATTCACTTGTCGCACTTGTCGCAACTTCTGACTTTATTGTAATCAAAATTTATAATATTATCTGTAGATAGATGGATGGATGGATGGGCAGACAGTAGTAGATACAGTAGACGGATGTGTGTATTTGTGCATGCTGGTGTATCAGAGGGAAATGTCTCTGTTTTATTCGCTGCTGGATCGATGAAGGATGGTGCTTTGATTATATTATCTTCAGAGGTCTATTCCCATTCAAACCGTTGAGCATTTACACTGTCTAAAACATCATACATTCTCATAGATCAGAGACAGCCTAATTTAATCAGCAAATCCAATCTAAATCAATGGTGTTCGCTCTCAACTCCACAGCCAAGTGAAATACAATGTATTTCTAAGTGCATTAGATAATGGAGAAGTGATCTCAGGAAGAGAGGGTGTTTGCAGGGTGATCTTAAATCCACTACACGCTTTTGGGAGGTTTTTGTGTGCGTGTGTGTGTGTGTGTGTGTGTGGATTCCCAATGTTCTACCGCCATGCTGCTCTGGCTTTCGCCCACAATCACATCAGCTTGTATCGCCATTGTGGCTTTGCATTAGAAAGTGCAAAATAGTTTTTAAAGAGTGTTAATTTGAGTGGATTTTATCTAGTTTCTGAGGTGATGGAGAGAGTAAAAGAGCTCTTGTGTAATGCAATCCCGGAGCTTTAAGAGTGAGGTTTCCTAATTGAATTTGTTCGGCTGCTCTCTTTGTGTCTGGGTCCATTCATTGAGATTGAAATTTAGAGCTTTGTGTGGACATGTGTGTGTTTTGGTGTGTGCGTCTTTGCCAAATCTCCAAATAGAAAGTGTTCTTCTCAGATTAGGAAGTAATTTTGGCTCTCAGAAGAGATTAGGTGAAAGGCATGAAGTGAAGGGACAGAAAGAGAAGGACAAAAATAATAAAGAGAGAAACTCTAGCTCACTAAAACAGATAGATAACCCCGATCAGAGCCTAATGGAATTAGAAGGGAAGGATCAGATGCTTTTGTGCGCATGTGTGTGTGTGTTTCTATTATCCTTTTCACCAGCAGAGTTTAGCAGTTAGGTGTAAGACCCTAAGCTTCATTTTAAATGAAAGAGAAGAAAAACTGATGGAAAAACTCAGCATGTGCGCAGGTGCTGCAACGTCAGATGGAGTTTCTGTGATCTCGGTGGAGACAGATGCAGACACTTGTGGATGCTTATTGGGATGCTTTTACAGACCATTCAGCTTGTTGTAATTCAAGTAGAAGTATTAAGCTTAAGTATCTTAAAGTAGAGTGTGTTGTTTTGCAAAGATAAAGAGACCACTGAAAAAAAGGTGAGAAAAGAGGTTTAGTAACACTTCACTTGAAGCCTATGCGTATTATGCTTTTTAAAGATACTTGTAAAGGTAAGCTATATAATTAATTAAATCTTGTGCATGTCTGAATTCTATGTCCTAATATATTTGTCTTTTTTATAGCTATAATGCTATAATGCGGTTCTTGTAGTATATACTGTATAATGTAGTACTTGCTACTTTCAGCAAATCCAGTCATAAATTCCACTTTCAATAACAGATTTTTGTGTTGCTAGAAAGTATCAGAAGCTTGACAGAATGTTGTATGCCAAATGTTATATGTGCTTTTTTGTATTGCAATATTGATTTTTTTCAGTCCTGTTTCCAAAACCCTTATTTATGTGATTTAGTTTTGAGGGGAGGTTCAGTGGGCCAGTGTTTGTGGGCCTTTTCTGATATTTCAATGCAATATTGTGAATTAAGCTTGCCCAATTTACATATAGGCCAAATTTTATTTTCTTCCCTCAAAGCTATTTTTGAAACATTTACTGCATGGATAAAAAAAAAAAAAAATTCTGCTGTATATCAGTCAAAATTGTGCTGAGTGCTGAGGGGGTATGGGGGAGGGGAAAAAAGTCACCTACTGTATAATTTGTCAGCAAATCATTTACATTTTTAACTGTATTCAAAACAGATTAAGACAAGAATCAGATTAAGATAAAAATATAAGTAGCTATAAAATTATAGTACAAAATTATATGTACAATTATAAAATAAAACACAAATGATAATAGCATTCGTTATAAACACCATAGGCCTATAAACATCTGTGCTATTAATGATATACTGTGTATGTGAGAGGCTCCGGTATGATCACGGATATTTTCCTTATCACAGCGGAAAAGAACTACAATATTCTGTCATTTTTTTGTCTTAAAGATAGGAGTAAGTCATTATTTGAAACTCTAAAGGGTTTATTTTTATGCATACTCACAATAAGAACAAAACTCTGCCTTTGTAAAATAAAGAAAACAAACAGGAGGCGCTTTCAGCCATCTCTGGTGCGGCCATAAAAAGGAAACAAAACAGACTTTTTTCCTTTTGTATTGTTAATTTGTTAATTATTTAACTGAAACATATTTTGTGTAGGCTTATTTATTTTATTCCTTTCATGCCATTTTATTGTTTTTCTCCTGTTTATGCGCATGCAACACTAAGCCACTGAAAAGAAAAACATTTATTTTTAATGGGTCACATACACTTATCCATTGTAATTTAGGTTGTTGATGAGCTTACATTTCCCATGAATACAAGAAAAGTATTTGCTTGAGTAATTTTTACTGACAGTACAGGTTTCGATGTTTGAGCTCTACAAATGTGCTCAATGCGCTAATATTTGTGTAAAAATTGAGAAAATGAAATGAGAGTTTATTTGTTTTCCAGTCGTGTTTTAGAAAGGGTCCAAATGATGTAACTTTCTTGGTGTGACAATTTTATGGAATGATTGAGCAATAAATTGAGGATCAGTTTAACAGATTATGTCAACATTTTGATGTTGTATTATTTGTATTGTTGGATAGACTTAAAAAGCACTAGATGAGTGTGGTAGGACAGGCCAAAATCACAGGTTGTGATAACTTATTTACAGTTTCATATATTGAAACTAGCTTTGGTAATCTTTGGTCTATCTTTTTGTTAGATAATACTTTATCCAAGCTATACAAGAAAAGGTAAAGGAAAAAGACAAAGATTTGTACTCTATTCATTGTCACCTTCAGTACCTATTCACGGGTGCATCTTTAAAGAGCATAATGCAGGATAATGTACGATAATGCACATGATAACATTAAATAACTCAGGAAACTGGATGCTGATTATGTATTTTAATGCATTATACTGTTATGTATTATAAATGAGGCCACACGAATGATTACAAGCTGTAGGACTTTAAAATGCATAAAGAAGTTTGCTTTATAATTCATTATACATATATGCTGCAAAGTGAAGTGTTACCAAAGGTTTTTTGAGTTTGACAAGAAAATAGTGTGTAAAAGAAACAGGGGGAGAAAGATTTTTTAAAAAGAATCCATTTCTCTCTCAGGAAATGGACGCTCTGAAGACTATCATTAAATATTATAATTACATCTCTTTTTCTCCTTCTCTTTCTCTCTTCTTCTTATCTTTCCCTTTCAAGATTTGCCTTCCAGCCCTGTGGCTCAGTTCACCTTTCGTCCGCTGCCCCCTCCTCCTCCACCGCCCCACGCGTGCACCTGCGCTCGTCCAGCACCGGCTCCCCTTCCAGAGTTGGTGCAGAGGAGCACGCTTCCTGCCCGGTGCCAACCACTGGATTCCGGCAACAAAGCTGGACAGGATGACAACGGGCAGACGCACAATACCTGGGCACTGAACAGCAACATACCGCTAGAGACCAGGTGAAATACAAACACACACATATTTGTTTTTCTATAGTAGTAGTTTCTATTTATATAGTAGTTTCTATTTTCTATACTTTCCATCTGACTTCTATTGTTTTATACTGAGGTAATGATGTTTTCTGTCCCATAAAACTACATCTAAACCTCACCTTTCTGCATTTTAACATTTTCATTAAGACATTTAGTGTTTTGTAAAGCCGTTTTTCTCTGTTCTTCATTGACATCCACTTTGTGTGCAAAAATTGGCACACACACACACACAAACACACAGACTCAATTTTTTTCAACCTCAAGCAACCAAGTTAGGCAATTTTCAAAAGAAAAAGCCAATTAATTTTTTAATGTTAACCTTGAATAATAAAACAGACAAAGGAATGACTAAATCTTCAAGAGAAAGAGAATATGGGTGAGTATATGTGTATGTCTGTGAACGACAGATGGAGAGATATGATGATGATGATGATGAAGATGAAGATTGAGGGATGACCTACTCTTCTGAAAGAGAGAAATGGGCGATTAAATAAATGATGAAGGATAGACATGTCTGCTTTGAGGTAGGAAATGAAGCTGTCTTCCTGGGGTGATTGTCTTACACGCACACAAACCCCAAAGATATTGATGAAAATGAAAGCAGCGTGCGTGTGCATACATATGAGCGCGTGTACGGCGGCTTTTCTAGATTTCCAGGAAGGTGAATTTGGCAGTAGCGGTCAAACTTATTTTGACTGAGAACTTGAACAAACAACCGTAGCTGAGTCACATATCCGCTCTGATGCCGATAGCTGGAGAGAAGTTTATAGTTTTCTGAAGATTTGCCACGTTGGTCAAGCATGCAGGGCTCTTTGTCATGTTGTGATGAAATAAAGCCACCATTATACAAATCCAGCTGTCTCCAAACAACACCTAATAACAGATTTCAAGTGTTCTGAACTACACTAAGCACCGTGGCAGCAATAGAATGTTTATGCTTGTGGCTATTAGAGGAATGCTGGGTAATTTAGCCCTTCTGTATTTTTTCAGCAGCTCCAGTCCTGTTTTTCAAACATCACTCTATGCTTTTGAAAGGAGATTGAAGCGTCTGAAAGAAGCCAGCAGTAGGAGTGTAGACATGTAACCTCACTTGCTTACAGAGTTTGTGTGGCCATACACTTTGGCTTGAAACAGGGCACGGAGTGAATGTCGCCCATTCAGATGTTTTCTTTGAGATTTAGGGGTTAAAGGAAAGCAGATTTACCAATTTTGTAGAGTGGTTTGAAAAATTCTGCCAACCGCCGCAGGAAAGTCCTCAGGTTAAAGGGTTGCCTGAGAGATTCTGGCCGGTTTAAACGGCAGCTCGAGCCCAGCGCCCGATGTCATTGGCATTGTATCGAGAACATGTCATCGTCATGGTGATGGCTATACCTGCTGACATGTTGCTCTCTCCCAAATGAACTTTCTCAATTAAATCCGGATCAATAGACCAACATTAATGCACAGAGGAGAATCACTCCCATCAGCATATTATTCAGAACACTCGCTGATTCAGTCGCCATACACTGGATGTGTACTGTATATATCATTTTGGAATAATCATACTCATGCATATGTGCCCATTTTTTTTTTTTTTAACCTTTATTTATATAGCGATATTTCCAATATCAAAATAGGAAATAGTGTGTCAATAATGTAAAATGACAAGATTAAACACTCAATTTTCAGTTAAAGGCATTTCATTATTGAATTCAGTGATGTGAAAGTGAAAGTCGTGACGTATTGTCAAGTATGGTGACCCATACTCGAAATTGGTGCTCTGCATTTAACCCATCCAAGTGCACACACACAGCAGTGAATAGTGAACAAACGCACACACACACCGTGAACACACACCCGGAGCAGTGGGCAGCCATTGCTCCAGCGCCCGGGGAGCAATTGGGGGTTCGGTGCCTTGCTCAAGGGCACCTCAGTCATGGTATCGAAGGCAGAGAGAGTGCTGTTCATTCACAATCCCCACCTTCAATTCCTGCCGGTGTGAGAATCGAACCGGCAACCTTCAGGTTACAAGCCCAACTCTCTAACCATTAGGCCACGACTTCCCCATGTCATCGTCCAGCCCAGCAATCAAGTCTACAATATTGGTGGAAATTAAGTGTCCCCAGCTAAGCAAGCCAGAGGAACCAAAACTCCATCGGTGACAGAATGGAGAAAAAAACCTTGGGAGATTGATTTTTAAATATAACTGCTGAAAAAAGTTACCCAATTATTGTGCATAAAATAATATATTAAATCATTTATTTTTATATATGCATGTCCTACAACTGTACCTGTCCTTGGTTTAGACTGTGCTCACCTTTTTATTTTTCACCTAACAATATATTGAAATTTATTGATATTTAATATATACATATGTTTATTATATATTAAAATGTTGAATAATTAAATATTTTAGTATGTAATATAAAACATATATATTGAAACATTTATGTTTATCAAGCCAAGTTCAAGCTGCTCTTTTTCATACAATGGAAACGGATGATAATGGGCAGTCGTGGCCTAATGGATAGAGAGTTGGGCTTGTAACCCGAAGGTCGTGGGTTTGAGTCTCGGGTCCGGCAGGGAATACCACGACTGAGGTGAGACCCTTGAGCAAGGCACCAAACCCCCAACTGCTCCCTGGGCGCCGCAGCATTGGCTGCCCACTGCTCCAGGTGTGTGTTCACTACTGTGTGTATGCACTTGGATGGGTTAAATGCAGAGCACAAATTCCAAGTATGGGTCACCATACTTGGCCACACACCACTTCCCTTTCCCTAATCAATTGCTGGCTTTTTTATGCCTTATCTTGCATTTGCCTTCTAGTCACTACCGAGTTAGTTATTTCAATCTGAGATTGTTTTCTGTATTCTGCCATGTTTCACAGTTTTTCAGAAGTGTTTGGTATGAAAATCAGCCCCATAATGGCCATGTAAATTCAAGACTCTGAGATTTCAGTCAGAAAAACAGCTAGTGGAATAGAATTTATTTTGAGACTGTAGAAATCTGATTTGTAAAACTGTGATCTCCCATGTTCACACCTGCTCTTTTCTTTCTCTCTTTTTGTCTTTTTACCTCTGTCTCACTCTTTCTCTTTGTTTTCTGAGTGTTAATTGTTATTTATTTATTCTACAGTAAATAAAGACAGGATTAGTTCTGCGTGTCTAAGTGTGAAATTAACTTTCTCTTTTTCATGGCTGAGGTAAACTGTAATTTTTCTCTCAGTCTCAAGCCTCATTTTACCATTGCATGCTCATTTAAACGCTCCTTTCAGGGCTTTGTACGACATTCCTGTAAGACACTCTAAACAATAAACCAAAACTTGCTGGTGTGTTTCTGGGTGTATTCTCACCTTTAATATTTGACTTATATTTGACCCTGAAACAGTATCTGTTCTTTTCTTTACATTTCAACATTTGTATCCCTCGGCAGAAAAGATTTTTTATTAGGATTGCTAATTTAACACATTCATTTCATGCAATTAATTATATAAAACTATAAATGTGTTTTAAAAAATTACACCTATTTGACACTGACAAACTGAATTTTGCTAAACTGATTGATATGGACAAAATAGACAATATATGTCCATATAATGGCACTTTTTGCAATGTCACAGCAATATTTCTTATTACGATATTTCCAATTAATTTTAATATATCCAGTGAATTGATATATCCAATATTTTTCATGATTTATCCAATTAATTATCCCATCTGCACAAAATGTATTACATTTTATTAAAATTGTTCGTCTATTGTCAGCCATAATTGTATTTTTTTGTACAGTGGTTTTGTGAGTCTCCTCATTTAAGCGCGGTCAGGTTTTGGTAACTTTGTAGGGCCCAAATGTCCCCGGAAATATAGTAAAACCTGAAACGACCTATTTTGTGGGGACCTTTGGGAAGACACAACAATGAAAACAACACCATAAATGGGTTAAGCAGTGTTTCAATAAAAATCGAAAAATGCCAAAAGCTGTGTGTTGGGGTGCGGTTTTGTTTTGGGGGTAGTAATTAGCTTAATTTAAAGAACAACAGATGTGTAGTCTCCATTATAATATAAACAGAGATGTGTGTGTGTGTGTGTGTGTGTGTGTGTGTGTGTGTTCAGTTTTTCACCATCATCTTCAGTCCGTATCGATGTCATCATGCTTTTTTTTGTCTCATCAGCATATGAACTTGTAAATGTGTTTAGACTGATCTACCTTTCAATGATTTTGGTCCTTTTTATTGATTAACCTTTGTGTCTTTGAAAGAGTTGCACACATTTACCCTGGTCCAGCTCTAGCTGATGTTGCAAAGAGATCAATTGCTGTTGAGAATCCATGTGTATCTTGGGAATTTGAAGATCTGTCTTCTGTTGCCTTTGGGCTTTTAACCTAAAAGCTGTAACCAATTTCCCCATGGCTATCTGTCAATCTGTCTGTCATCGTGATGACACGACTAAACGGCCGTGTTTCTGCGCCCATGTGCCTCACAGACGAACCCATCTAGCCGCATGTCAGGATAAAAAAAGTGAACTTTTGATTTTAAAATGAAAGAATAACTAAGGGCTTTAAGAACTCGGGTAGCTGACATGACGTGTCGAGCAGTGACAGCAGTGTCCTGCATTGTGACATGATGTACTTCTTCTAAAACTTCGTTAAACTTCTTTTTTCTAATTCTTATAAAATTGTTATGCATGCAGTTTTTATAATCACACATTAAGAGACTATGTTATAAAATTTCTTAAATTACACACCAAAGGAATGTTTCAGTGAATGTCAAAAAAGTGAAAAGATGGTTCTAATGGTAGAGAGAAATTACAATGTACACCTAAAATATAAAAATATTGCCCATATACATTTATATAAATTTCAGCCTTAAATATTAATATAGAATTTATTGATTTAGTTAGTTTTTATTTGGTAACTGCCCACCATTGTAATATTACTTGTTGCAAGACAGCACCAGGACTGTGCATCTCTGAGTAAATTGTTTTTAAGTAGGCACCTTTTAATTACTCTAAGAATGGACTCCTCTGTGTAATTAATATCATAATTAATCTAAAGGATGTTCTCTATTAATAATGGCTCATTAATCTCTGGTGCTAAATATCTGTAATTAAATGCACGTGAGAGCAAATGACTCCAATTAGTAACCAAAGCAAGCGAGAGTGATCTCACGCTCCAATCGCACCTCTCTCTTTTTTTCACTCCATCTAACTTTCTCTCTCTCTTTGACTCCATCTTCCAGGTGTGATTTGTTTTTGAGGAATTCGTAATGAAATCGATCGACAAATCAAATACACATTGATTCCTTTCCTTTACAGGCACTTCCTGTTCAAGCATAGTTCAGGTTCGTCTGCCATTTTCAACGCGGCCAATCAGAATTACCCTCTGACGTCCAGCACGGTGTATTCGCCGCCTCCGAGGCCTCTACCCAGAACCACCCTCTCCAGACCGCTCTTCTCGTTCAGCAAGCCCTACCGCTGCTGTAACTGGAAATGCACGGCTTTGAGCGCCAGCGCAATTACGCTGACTCTCGCTCTTCTGCTGACGTACATCATCGGTGAGTGTCTTATCTCTCCGCCGCTATGACTCTCTTTCTCTGTCTTTCCCTCTCGCTCGCTCTGTCCAACTCTGGCTGCTGTCATGCTGGTTGGGGTCATATGGAATTAGCAGAACTCACACTGTGAAAAACTCTATTAGAGAGATGAATATTTATGAACGAGGGATGAGGGAGAACGAGAGATGAAAGAGTAAATATCCCACAAGGCCGTTCAGAGGTTAATGGTGTTAAAGTTTTGTTTAGCCAAGTCACCGTATGTGTGTGTGAAAGAGAGAGAGGTGCTTATGCACCTTAGTGTACTGACTTCATTTTCTCCGGCTTTCTCCCTCTCACAGGCATTTCTCTTGAAAATCTCACTAAAAAATGATGTGTGTTTTACAGAAAAACATTAGGGTAAAAGGTTTCATCCATTAACGCTTGAAAGGCTGCAGTTAATAAAGTTTCTGGTCAGAAGTTCACACGGCAGCCTCTTAAACACTAATCATGTGTCTGGGAGTGTGTTTCTCGCTAATGAAACGAGGACCTCTGCAATTCCCAAACACGTTATAATGACTTCTTGAGAATCTGACATTTGTGATGTTCATTTCTGTTCTACAATGTGTATATCTGTTCTGAACACATTCCATTTGGAATTATGGCTTCCCACTGAACAACTCATTTTTTTATATACAATAACAGAGCGCAAATGGAATTATTATGATTATTATCAATGCTGAAAAAAAAAAAAATCTGATCAGTTTAATGCATCCTTGCTGAAAAAAGTATTAATTTCTTTCCAAAAATTGTACTTGTCTAAACTTTTTAATTTTGTGTATTAATATTATTATTATTATTATTATTATTATTTTGCTAAACACAATTTGCGCTGCAGGTCAGCGGCTGAATATTGAACACAAAGCTGTACACAGAATTTTTTAAGTGAATTTGGGTTTGCCTACATTCTGCAGATGATGTTAATTTTTTTAAATGTGATTTTTTTTCTTCTCCTGAATAATGGCAAATGAGTTATCTGTTATTCACAACTTTTAATATTTTTTTCTGTCATGACAACTTTAGCCTCAAGATGGCACATTTTAATATTTGGGTGAACTATTCCATTAATTATGCCAGAGAAACGGTTTGCTAGATGTGAGTGTGCGCGCGCAGCGCGCGTGTGTGTGTGTGTGTGTGTGTGTGCGCGCTCTGGAGATGCCGTTAATGATCGTATGGCCATCTTTCACCCCATCGTTAGTGGCACCCTGTCTAAACAGATGCAGTCCGTCTGCTTTGTCTCTTGGCTTTCATTCTTATCTAACAATCTAAATGTGTTCTCAGTTCATTTTCTGGGCAAATGAAGGGAAGCAAAGGGATAAAGGGAATAAAGATAAAGAGGAACATAAAGAACGAATGAATCCGCATTATCTTCACATGCTGAACAAAAACTTTTGTCCTGTCGAGTAAAAGCATCAATGATGAGAAGAAAAGGATCCATAAAACATGGTAACTGAAAACGTGACTTGTGTTGTGTGCCGGCGCTGAAGTCTAATTTGATTGGGCAATAGGCATATCGTAAATATCCTATCTGTAACGTCCCATTGTCTTTTAGGTTAATGTTAAGGTTGGGTTAAGGTTAGCATCAGGCCAATATAATTCTCCTCTAAATCTTTGGGTTATAAGTAGGCATCCACTACAGTTTTCTACATTGATTATTGGGGAAAATCTGTGGAATGGAATCGGAGCAAAAGCAAAAACCTTGTTGTCATAAGTTATATGTATTATTTTTATTTATTTTATTTTATTTTATTAAAATATATTTTTGAATCTATGTTTTCTGGTAGTGATTGTATATAACCTGCAATATTCCTTTAAAAACAGTAAAGATTGTTAACTGGAGCTGAGTCTAATATTGGTAACTAAAAGCATTATAAAATTAGTCATAATATTTTAAAAAAACACAGGGGTGAGATGTGTATAATTTTATGGATGATGGACTTTAAAGGAAGTTTAATGGAGTAAAATCATAAGAGCTTTTTGCTGAATTCTGTTCAGGTGTGAGTATATAATTATCATTAGGGAAAGAATAAGGGACAGTATCGAGTTCACCGTTTAGATTAAGGTCAGATGTTTTAATAGAGTGTTTATCCTAAGAGAAGGGTTTTAATTGGTCTGTGTGTATATTTAATTGAATGAATTTAATGAGGCTGTATCTTCTGGCCCCACCACAATTTTTACTTTAACAAGCACACGTTAGCTAGCAGACTTGCACACTCTATGAAGACATTAAGTATGTGTGTTTTTGTTATGCCCTAATTGAGTCAAGGACCCTGCAGGGACAGAGAGAGAGAGTCAATCAATAATTGTTGATGAAAATGTATCAAAGGCATTGAGTGAATCTGTGTGTGTGTGTGTGTGTGTGGCTTTTTGACTTTTAGACATTATACTTATTTTCTGAACGTCATGATGCGTTGCCCCATAATAACAGAGCGGCGCACCAAAGATTTTATTACGTGTGTGAGTTTTTTGGGTGTGTGTCAAAGGTAGGTGTCTGTGGGTGTGCGTTGCTCGCTTCGGAGGGATAAATGGGAGGTGTTTTTGTATGAGTGCAATGACCCAGATAGCTGATAGTATCCAGGGGACTAAGTAAGATGGTTTCAGCGAGAAGAACCTCCATCTATCCAAACTAAGAATGTCTGCACAAAATGTAAAATGTACAGCCACATCAGCCAGGCTTTAATTATCCTGATTTATTGTGCTAAAGCGGCTTCAAAATCTGTCAGAAGATATGTCAGAAATCAAAGATAAAATTGTAGTCGACAATGTTAGTCAAATTTGTGTGTGTGATCATAATTTAGTTTTAATTATAAGGAACTGTTTTAGACAGCCTTTTAGCAAAGCCTACATCACACTGTGACACGACAGAATGAAATGAGCAGATCTTGTTTTTGTAATGATTTTCATTTGGCATAATACTGTATATACACTAATAGGCATTGCTGATGAAAGGTGGGTGGTTATATGTTAATGTTTCTGCCATCATATCCAAGGATTTCAGGATGAGCCGTTTTTATAGCTGAATTACAATATAAGGTATTTTTGAACTGGAGAGGAAGTTTTGAGTTCTAAAAGTTTCTTTATTATTTTATTACAGTACATTGAACTCTTATTTCAAAAGATCAAGGAAAATTCGATCTCTCTTTATGTGATTCCTTTAAACCTACTTCACCAAATAAACAATAGAGAAAAATAAAGTGAACTCTCCTCCACTTGATTCTCCAAAAGGGTCCATGGCATTAAACTGAAAACCTCCTGGCTTATGTGACTAAACGACTGGCTTTTATAGATGAACTGGACAACCTCATTTATTCCAGAAATTCTTTTTAATGGATGTGAATTTACTGAATCTAATAGTGATAAAAAAAAAATCCACTAGTTAAAGATGGGGTGAGGTAGGACCAATTGAGGTAAGGCAGGGTTTGATGGGCGTGGTAAGCGTAGACTGGGCGTGGCATTATAGGAGAAGGCGGGGCAGGGCATACACAACATTAAAAGCAAAAAATGCCATGCAGCAGAAAGCAGTAGACATATGAGTATGAGTGTGGGAGTAGTTCTCACTCTGGTGAATCTAGCATCTGCTGCAGTGTTATTCATTTTCACTTTATACACACATGCTGTTCCTGATGTTTCTTTCTACCTGACACATGCATAATACAGCAGCCACATATGTGATCTATATGTGCAAACGCATATACATGTTTCAACTAGATCTGTCAGTCTCAATTGAATGCCTCAGTGCTATTCAGTGCTTTCATCTTTCATAATAATGTAATGTCTTTTAATCATCCTTTAAAGGATTTTCACAGCAAATATAGATATATACAAATAATTTGATTAATTAGTGACTGTCCTAGTTTTCATACACACACACATAGACTCACTAATGATCTTTTGCAATTTTACTAATTTGAAGATGTGAAAAGGACTTCATGGCTTCAAAAGCGGTTGAAAATTGATGCATGATTATGGATCATAATGTGTCTTTTATGATCAAAACACTAGATCAATGGAAAAACCCCTCTGGAACCCACAAGCCCCCACTCAGCAGAGTGGCTTTCTGCCATTTCCCTTAAAAGGGAAGAAATCAAACAGTTGCTTTTTTTGTGTATCTGTGTGTGTTTGCATGTTTGTTTCCAGAGGAGAAAGACACACCCTTAGGCTAAGCAATGGGGGGTTTTAACTGATGGATAGGCAGACATGTTGTTCAGAGAACACATATACTCTTGCATTTGTATATGTGATTGTCTTTGTGAGTGAAATGCCAGTTGTCACAGAGATCTATCCAGATAAAGCCTGTACTTAAAACAATTAAACAGGTTAAGAGGTGAAGCTGTTTTAAGGTCCTTTGGTTACAGCTCATTTAGAGTGATTGGATGACTTCATTAACATGTTAGTCTGTCTGTGAGAAAACAAGCTGAGAGGAGTTTCATCAGACAAAGGTTTATCCCTGCTTCATTTTTTCGGCTTTGGGATGTTTGTGCATATTTAATGCCAGATGTTTTCTGCCTTTTAATAGGGATGCACAATATTGCAATACTATGTTGTTTATCCAGTTTATTGTATATGCTCATTTCCCCTTATTTTTACGTTTAGATGACCTTAGTTGCCATATAACACTGATGATTTAAAATCATTGTTAAATTTAATCTTCAGCAAATCTCAAAATGAATATCCATTACACAGTGTTTTATAGTGCTGTGATCTCTAAATTTACTTGGAGCTTGATTGTTTTTAGTGTTTTATTTTTGTAAAATGTATTTAATCAAATAACTATAGAATTTTACTGTCAGCCATTCATCGGTTATCAGCCATAATATAAAAAATCATTATTATTCTACAGTTATCAGCCAGAATTGTAAAATAGGTGCATGTCCTCTTTTTACGTTACCCCTTTTTTATGCTTTTCATCTATCGTGTAGATTTTCACATAAAACAGTGCAAATTTCTCTCTGCTTTTTGGGATAAGCTTTGTCTTGTTGATGCTTCTCTACTTTTTCCTTGAGAGAAATAAAAACAGATGCAAATGAGCCAGTTGTTTATATACCCTAAGAGTGTACAGCTATAAAAAATAACAAATAAAAAGAAAAATTATTGAATCGCATAGCTCAGAATATTTGGTCTGGAAGAATTAGATGAAAAAATGTTTGAGTTCTTGAAATCTCTGACTTTCAGTTGCAGGCTTTGAGATCTTGGCGGATCTGAGTCTCAAGTGAGATGTAGTTGAGATCTCTAGAGGAGAGACGTATGAGATTACTAGGGTACTTTTTACTTTCTCTCTGAAGAAAAATCTCTCTCTCCTTTCGCTTTCCATTTAATCTAATTGCTTCTAGGAGAAACAATTGAGATTTGCATTTATTCATTTAGTAGACGCTTTTATCCAAAGCGATTCGCAAATGAGGAATACTTAAACAAAAGCAATTCATCCTAGCAGTACTGTAATTGAAAAGTGCCACAATAAAAAGTTTCAAAATTGCTCAGAAGAGTACAAAGTACAAGCTATTACAGAGATGTAAGAGGGTAGAGAATGGAGAGGTTTTTTTCCATTAACAGTTGTGAGTTGTCTTTACTTGCTTTTTTTGAAGGTAGAGAGGGATTGAGCTCTTCTGATGGTGTCAGATGGAGAAGATCATTCCACCATCAAGGCATACTGAATGTGATGGTTCGAGAGAGTTATTCTGCTCCTCTTTGCGCTGGTACCATGACTCTCTCTCATCGACTGCAGATTTCTGGAGGGAACATTGATTTACAGAAGTGAGTGGAGGTAGGAAGGTGCAGATCTGGTGAGAGTCTTGAACTTGATGCAGGCAGCAACTGACAGCTTGTGGAGTGAGACAAAGAGAGACATAACATGTGATCTCTTGGGTTCATTGAAAAGCAGATGCACTGCCGCATTCTGAATCATTTGCAGAGGTTTGATTGTGGCTGAAAGAGCATCACGGTAGTCCGGTCAAGTGAGCTTTGGCAAGGAGTTGTGCTGCATTCCTGAATAGGAAAGGGTCTAATTTAAAGAGGTTTCAGTTGTAATTTTTGCCTAAAAGTTCTACTCGAGAGTGAAGTGTGTAAATTCTGCACAATAATCGAGTTATAATCCATGGAATCTGTAGATCAAGCTGGGATAGAGGGTGTTTTAGCATCAACATAATGACACACATCATTATTTGATGCACCTTTTGACAGGCATCTCATCTCCGTTTTGTGTATTTTTCTCCTTTTATCTGCCAGCTTCTGCACGGTGTGTGTGGAAATGAATGAGTGTATGCGTTCTCAGATTAATTCTACTTCATTTGCATTCGTCAGTTCACAGTCAGCTTTTATCAACAGCAGTCACTTGTCATTTAGCAGGCTCCTTTGAACCAGGGTGATGTACAGTGCTCTGGGTGCACAAACAGTCCTGCTGAAGAAACCCAAAGTTTAGGATCTCTCCTGTGCTTTGCTTCTCACCCTGTGTTTAGATGGTTGTATTTCTGGCTCAGATAGTTAAATACAAAAAATACAAAGCTTTTACCACTCCTGAAATGATCAACTGATGCTGTTGTAATTTGGAGGAAATCATCTGGGGCTGCGCAGAGACATTAATGTTGGTGTGACAGGTGCTGACAAGTAATGTTGGAAAAATTACCAGAGATTTACTTAGTTAATTGTATGTTTTGTTTTTTGATCGTTTACTCACTATTAAAGTAATGCTCAAGTAATGCATCTTGATGCAATTTTTCTATCACAATATTTTTACCATTATATGTATACAGAAGATGCTCATAATTATTTGTTTTGCGAAATACATCATGCAATTGTTATGATCCCACTTATTTTGTTAAAAAATGTAACTTTGGTGCATCTTATTTTGTGTTTTCACTGGAATAAAGAGCATTTGAATAGAGAAATACACACACACACACATATATATATACTGTGTGTGTATATATATATATATATATATATATATATATGTGTGTGTGTGTGTGTGTGTGTGTGTGTGTGTGTGTGTGTGAGAACACTTTCCACGTTTACTGAAAACAGAAGTATTTACAGTATCTGAGTATCTGTTTTACTCTAAATAATCCCCGTAATGGTTGTTTAAAAAAAAAAAAAAAAACCTTAAAGTTGAAGTTCTTTTTGAATTGTTAACCGGAAGTACTGAAGTATTATCCTTCCTAGCCTAAGTGACATAGGATGATGTTCGGCCTCATATAGTCCTCACAAGTCATTTCATTTCTCTAAAAATCTAAATGCTCTCCGTTCCAGTGAAATCACAAAATAAGATATACCACAGTTACTGCTATACATACTGTAAATTGAGTTTTATTTATTTATTTATTTTAAAGTCGTCAGTCGAAAAAGATTCTAACTTGTGATTTCTCACACTTCACACAGATGTTTTCTTCTGAACCAGTTCAGCTCATTATCAGGTAGAGGGCTGAGCCCCTCCTAAAACTGAAACACTAGAATAGGCCTACACGGGAAAAGGGTTTTGTGGTTTGCCCATTTGCCCTCTTCCCAGCATGCACTGGGGCATAAATAATTCATATAATTGCATTTGTTTGCCAGTTTTATTTACATTGTTGTTATTGATTGTGTTGGGATCATGTTTGGTAAGTAGATGTTTTGTGATTTCAGGCTTTGAGTTTCTATTCCTCTGCTTAAAACCATAATTTAATTGAGTGTTAGCCTGAGGTCTGTGTGTGGCTTTTTAAAGTATTTCATGAGTATGTGTGTCATGTAAGTCTTCATGTAACGATTTCAGTAGTTTAAGATAATAAGTACTTTTCTCTCCATGCATATTTCTTGTAATATTTAACAATACTGAACCATTTTAAACCAGGTTACAATGAAGACAGATCTTAAGTTTTGCTTCAAATGATTTGATTAATTTTTTAACGTTTTATTTTTTCCTTCCTTCCATGTTTATTTATACTTTTCAATGATTTAGTGAAGCTGTCTTACATAAGAAAAGGAAGAGGGCTAAAATCTGATTGTCTGACAGCAAGGGAAATTTGAGTGACAGTCTTTCCAGTTATCAAAGTTCGTCCTTTCTTTTTTTGCATTCAGTCACCTCCATACAAGTTTTCCATAAATATGAAGAAAATGACAGATTTATACTGGCAATCATCTCAGTCCTTAAAGATAGGAAGAGTTTTTTTTTTCCCTTTTTCTTCAAGGAAGAGGTGTCTGTGTTCTCTCTTTACTAAAAGTGTTTATCTTCTCCTCTGGAGGAGAAAGGCCTTATCTTCACCTTAAAACATTTGTCTTGTGTCTTCACTTTAAAGTCAAGGAGTTATCTCCGTTGGGCAAAGTGTCGAGGTCAGGCTACGGTGGCGTCCTCTGGAAATACGAGCCAGCGGAATGTTCATGCGAAGCATTTTTACATCATCTCAACAAGCGACGATCAATTCACACAAACTCTCCTCTCCTGTCATTGGCAGTAAGCCCCTCCCTCAGAGGCTGTCCGCCCAGCCTCATAACTGCTCTATTAATTTAACCTGAACCGCCCGTCTACAGCATTACTCATCTAAACAACATTTCCATCATCTCAGAACAGCAGCTGGATGCGAAAACGTCCGCCTCCTGCCCGTTACATCCCCTAATTCAATATCTTCCAGACCATTCTCTCTAGATGTCCTGAGGGGGATCGGGTTTTTGCCCGGATGTGGCGCTTGTGCCTTTTTCAACATTGACTCGCCGCCACAACGGCCAGCCCACAAAAGCTCATTGTTCTCATTGACCGATAGCTAGGACACACAATAAACGAATCCATTTCTTTTAGGCCAGCTTCCTAGCCGAGGATATTAACAAACTGTGGCGTGACAGTAAACTCAGAGAGCTTAACCATTTCTCAGTCTCAGGGCAGTCTGCTATTCAGCATCAAGGTTAAAGCTGGCTTTGATGTATGTGAGACTTTTGTCTAGTGAACAGCTCTCAGTCCTCTCCTGTGAAATGCGTCTCTTTGTCTTTCTCTTTATCTCTCTTTCTCTCTCTCTCTCACTCTCTCTCTCTCTCTCTCTCTTTATTTCTCATGCACGGACACACGCGAGCGAAACGTCTCGTAGTCAGTGTTGTATGTTTCCAGCTTTGTTGGCCGCTCTACAGATCATCTTAAAATCTGTTGATTTAACAAAAGCCTTGATAAATGGTGTCGTTCTTGCTTTCTATTTCTCGCTCACTTTCAAGAGTGCTGAATCCTTAGTCCATCTTGTCGAAAGAAAAGTGGGGAAGAAGGGTCAGAGAGAAAAATGTCAGAGAGAGAGAAGGGGAGAGACAGAGATTTTTCTCTTCATTAGCGGTTGTAAAGAGAGAACCAGCGGAGAGGTTAGAGGTTTTAAGGGATCGATGTTTGCCGTTCAAGGCTCTGAGTCCTGCGGAGGAAAGAAATGTGGCCTCCGTGGAATTTATGAGACCTTCCAGACGTGCACCTTTAAAGAGCTTTGTGATCCTGTACACACACATGCACACAGGATAGCTCTCGCTCACGCACACACACCTATGGAAAGCTTTGTGATGTCATCGATCTGTCCATCTATCAATTTCTCTTCTGTCAATCTTGCCCACCTCCTTTCTCTTGTCCTGTGTGAAGCTCTGTTCTTTTTCTTTTTTCTTAACGGAGAAGTCAACTCTAATGAACTGGGTAAATAATCCATTTTTATGAACTTTTTAACAAATGCATGTTTCTTTAACCCTGTGTCCCGGTTATTTTATTTATTTATTTTTTTTTTATTTTTTTTTTTTAACATGCCTTTTTCTTTGCATTATGAATGTCACATAAAAACTTGAAAACTCTTACCAAATTTACATGGTTAACCCTTGCCAAAGATCGAGACTTTTATTCTTAAAATATGAAAATGTCTGAAAAACATATAATTACCTGTTGACATATGGGATGATCTAAACAATGAAAATTTAAAAAAAAAAAAAAAAAAAGTGAAAAATGTTTAGGTAATATTATATTTAAAATGTTAAACACAATATAATTATTACATTATATTATAAAATTATAAATTTGTTGTATGAAAATAAATTACTTTCTTATAATAAACTGGGTAAATAATTCATTTTAATGACTCTCAACTTTCTCTTGAACTTCAGCCAATTGTAAAAACTATAATGGAAGCTTTTTACCATGTTTTATTGTTTTACCCTGGTCAAATAGTCAGACTTTCACTCTTAAAATATGAAAATCCCACATAAGAATGATACTGATCGAAACAGTAAAATAATTTAAAATTATTTAACAATTTAAATATTTTTTTAGTTTTTTACTATTTTTTACATCTTTAACATTTAACTATTTTAATATTTATTGTGTGAATTTTATTTATTTATTTATTCATTTATTTTGTGGTGTCAGTTACACCACACTGACTGCTATCAAACCCAGAACATAATTTGAGATGAGTGAAAATGACACTGTGGTGGGGATTTCTATTACTTTCACACAAAAGGAAACATGACAGAATTCAGCGGTGATGTATGTATGTGCACTGTTATACTTCAGAAACATTTTCAATTCACACTTAAGGATGTTAAATAGAAATTACAAGTGAAGAAAGAGGAAGAAAAAGTGTTTAAGCAACCTTGCAACTAGGAGAGAGACATGTTGTAAGGATCTGAGGAGAGAAACAAGTGATTCTGAGTGTAGTTCAGAGAAATATTTCATGGAATATTGTTCATTAAATTGGGAGAGCAGATCGCAAGAGTGCAGTATCTGTTGTCGTTTTCACATTTTGAGAGCGAAATAAAAAGAAAAAGGTGCAACACAGCGCCTGGTAAGGCTAAAAGAGCTTTTACCACAGAAGTTATGATATCAATGTCACATTAAAGATACAAAGTCTTATAATATTTTATGGATGGATAAAACTACACAAAAAAATGATATCCCAGGCCATCAGAGCGGCAGGTTATTTGTTGTGCAACATCTGTATTACATTAGTTATGTCAGGATCTGTCCTTGACCACCTCTAAAATTGGTATCAATCACAATGTGCTATCCGACTGTGCGCCGATCTCCGAAAACATGTTCATTTCAAATGTGAATGTGACTATAGAGTAATATCTTGTGTCCATGCTCATACTGAACTCTGGACCCTGTGCGTTTCTGAGTTAAAGCTGATCCGCAGTGCTTGGGGTGATCTGTCATTTAGCCAATGGCAGCTACAGTGTGTGTGTGTGTGTGTGTGTGTGTGTGTGTGTGTGTGTGTGTGAGCGAGAGAGATGAGGGCGAATAGGGGGAGATGAAGGAGAGGATCATGTAGATCCAGCTCCCCGCTGAGACACCAATCCCTCTTTATGGCTCGTAAAGGCGCCTCCTCACGGCAGAGCTCGACGTGCACACGCGCGCACGCACCCACACGCGACTTCCTATACGCCTGAGGAACGGGAGGGAATGAGAGGGAGAATAACCTGATTCTCACTCGCCGTTCCAGAACTCGTCGTCAGTATATCTTCTCACCTCATTTCCCTGATCGACTGAAATCCCACACACACGCTCAGGAGAAAGAGAGAGAGGGAAACTGCGTGATGAGATAGCTGGTATCGGGGGCCCTGAGGTGAGCAGAATGAGAGTTTGTCCTTTTTATTGGCTGTAATTAGGATGAGGTCATTACCATGCGCCAAAGGCCTTTCACTGCTGGGAGATCATAAAATGCCACCTGAGCGATTTATATTCCACTCCCAGAATCCTCTGCAGCGTTTCACACACATTCAAGAGATGAGGGGATAAGAGAAGACCTTAAATGTCTGTGCGCGCACACACTTGTTCACATAAATGTAAAAAAAAAAAGAACAGAGCTAGAGACAAGCAAGTAATATATTGAATAATGCGTAATACAATATTCTAATTCTAATTTTCAGCGCACAATTAACATACAATTTTGTCTTTTCTTTTTTTTTTACAAAGTAAATCCTAACTATCTATCTGTCTATCTATCTACCTATCTCTCTGTCTGTCTGTCTGTCTATCTATCTATCTGTCATTCCATTTATCTAATATTCTGTTGTTTTGCAGTCGTTCATCTGCTGGGATTGCCGTGGCATCTGAAGCGAGTGGAAGGAGAGCTTTATGAGAATGGTATGAGTAAAGATGATCAGCCTCTACCGGGAGCCGACTTCACCTTCACTCCCTTCCACCTGCCAGGACTCAACACCACACAGCCAGGTGTGTGTGTGTGTGTGTGTGTGTGTGTGTGTGTTCTACTGAAGTCATCTAACACAAGGTTTCTATACAGTGTGATATCAATTCAGCGTTTCACACAATGTGTCTAAATGTCAGGTCTTTGCCTATAAAGCAGGAGCCAAGAGAGGGTGTGTGTTTGTTTCGCCATGTTCATAGAATAGAATCAAGTAGAATAGAATATTTATCTGCACAACCTTGATCAAGTGGTAGGGCTGAGTATCTGCATGCGAATTATGCCTGTGCTTACATTCTAGCTCCAAGATGTGCATTCATAAACTAAAATATACACTATATTGCCAAAAGTATTGGGTCACCCCCTTCTAATGAAACAGGTTTGACTACTATAGTAATTTCCATGAGTACAAATCTTAATGTTTAAGCATATAATGATATTCTAGGGAATTGTGTGCTTCTGATTTTAAAGCAACAGTTTGGACAGGACCCTTTTCTATTCTAACATGACAATGCCTTTGTGTATAAGGCAAGGTTCAAAAAGAAATGATTGATTTAGTCAGTGTGGAAGAACTTGACTGGTCTGCAGAAAGCCAAGTCCTAATCCCAGCTGAACACCTCTGGTGTGACTTTAAATGCAGACCTTGAGCCAAAAACTCTTTACCAAACACCAATGACTTGTACATACACTATATGGACAAACGTATTGGGATACTCCCTTCTTTTGAACAGAAAAGGGCTCTTCCAAAACTGTGGCAACAAAGATGGAAACACAATTCATGTATTTAAAAACTGTATTTCCATCTCTGTTGCAACAGTCTAAAATGACTGTACCCATATGTACTAGTCATTGGTGTTTGGTGATGAGTTTTTGGCTCAAGATCTGCATTTAAAGTCACACCAGAGGTGTTCAGCTTGGATAAGGTCTTGGCTTTCTGTAGACCAGTCAAGTTCTTCCACACTGACTAAATCAATCATTTCTTTTTGAACCTTGCCTTATACACAGAGGCATTGTCATGTTAGAATAGAAAAGGGTCCTGTCCAAACTGTTGCTTTAAAATCAGAAGCACACAATTCCCTAGAATATCATTATATGCTTAAACATTAAGATTTGTACTCATGGAAATTACTAAAGTAGTCAAACCTGTTCATTAGAAGGGGGTGACCCAATACTTTTGGCAATATAGTGTAAATATTACAGGAGGTTAAGAAAAGCCAAAAGTTATCCTGAAGTCCTAAAGTGGCTATTCTAAGTATTACAAGTTATTATTACAATTTAAAATAATTGTTTTTTTAAGTATTGTATTAATATATTTTAAAATGTAATTTAGTGCTGTGATTACAATGCTGTAGTTTTCAGTGTCATATGATCCTTCAGAAATCATTCTAACATGCTAATTTGACGCTCAGGAAATGTTTCTTATTATAATTATCAATTATTAAAACATTAGTGATTTGTGCTTCTTAATATTTAGTTCAAGAGAACATCATTTATTTATTTATTTATTTATTGCTATAGTAAAATGTATTTGTAAATTGTGACAAATTTGCTTTATGCTGTAACTACTTTCTAGTCTTCACTTACTGTTGTCTTTCCTCTAAATCTTCACTCTATCAATATAGCCTTTTTACTATTTGTTTTTACACATTATGTTGTTCCATCAATATTTAATGAAATAAAATATAGTCAGTTTTTTTGGTAGTCATATTTTAGAACTAGAAAGTAGACAGGTTTTGTTATAGGGGCCCTTTAGCCCCCATTGTTTCAGCGACTTCTACTTCTTCATGTTATGATGCAAGGATGTTCCCTCTGGAGCAACTTACCTCAGGTGTTAAGCGTCTTGCTCAAGGGCACAGTGATCATAGTTCAAGGATTGCCCTTACAGGGCTCAGACCTGCAATTTTTTTCATTTGTCTAGCACAGATCTTTGACCACTAGGCTGCACTAGGCCAGTTTTTCTGTATATGTATGTATTAATGCACAGGTGTGCCTGTTCTATCAAAGCTAATATAAATAACCTCACACCTGAGAGTATTTCAATCCCGCTACTACAGCGGTGTCTCGATACGGCAGGTGGCGTTTCATCTTTGCCGTCACCTGAATTTGACTCTAGACAGCAGAGCTTTTCAAAGAGTCCTGCAGATGATCACTTCTGATTCACATCAACTGAACCTCTGAAAAATACATCATTCTTTTTGACACTAAAGAAGATATGGAGATGTCTGTGTTGATAGCATCAGAGGCAGGATTCATTCAAAAGCCCTCGGGCACTGTTTTTTTGTACTTTTCACATCTACAGCCTTTCTGTGACTGTCCATCAGAGAACCTGAGCTTGTTTGCATCATTTTCAGTCTTTAACAACTATCATCCTATAGTTAAAATTAAGTGGAAGCTTTTGTCATCTAGCTGATTTAAGATGAGTTTTTTTTTTTTCACTTGATCACATCAATTTAAAGGAATAGTTCAAAATCTGTGATTATTTATTCTGCCTCATGTTGTTCCAAACTTTATGACTTTCTGGCTTCTGTGCAATGCAAATGGTAAATTAATAAAGAATATCCTGGCCACTATATTTCACATACTGAAATTGAATGAGGACTAGGCCGGTCAAGCTTCAAAAAAAAAAAAAAAAACACCATAAAGTCACCTGTACAATATTTCAGTCTATTTCTAACACACAAAGCTGTCATATGAAATTTAAGACTGGGAATATTGTAAATGAGTCATATAGACTACTTTGATGAGACTTTTACAGTATGGTGCTTTTGTGCTCTTTTTGAAGCCTAAAAGCCTGTTCATTGTAAAGGCATACAACCAAAACCAAAATATCTTTGAAAATCACTCCTTTTGTGTTCCGTGGAAGAAAGATAGTCAGGTTTGGAATGACATGAATACATAGCATAAACTAATACTATAAAGCTTATGTTACAGATCCACATGAAAAACACTTGGTCCAATCGCTCCCTTTTTTTGTTTGTCCCTCTGGATAAATCAGAAAAATTGGATGTGTGTTATTTTTTATTTTTTTCCTTTTGCTTGACAGATAAAGAGGTGATTCAGCGAGGCAAGGTGATAGAGAGGGGAGAGGTGGCTGTCGGGACACAGCTGGTCCAGGCGATTCCTCCTGGACTCTTCTGGAGGTTTCACATTACGGTTCACCACCCCGAATATGTGAAGTTCAACATCTCACTCACGCGGGATGCTCTGCTGGGCATCTACGGCAGGAGGAATATACCACCTACTCACACGCAGGTAAACACATGCAAACACAAATACAGGAAATATAACACAAGTTATACTCTTTCCTCAAGAGTGTTGCACATTGTTTCATGTGCTATATATTTATTAGTATGTATGTATTGAATTATATTTATTAGTCATTGTATTAAAAATGAATGTAATGAATTACAATCAGTTAATCCCATATTGATATTTGCAAAGAAAAGCGCCTAAATGAAGATCATTTAAAGAGTTCCTTGCCATTGTCACCTTTGGCTTACTCATTTGGGGTTTAAAAGACAATCAGTATTAAGTAAAATGATCAATTTAACTGCACTGACACTCTCAGGATGAGAAAAAAAAAAAAAAACTGACACCAAAAAAAATGACACTAACTTTGCAACAATTGACACTGTAATTCAAATGAAATGAGCTGAATAATGACACTGTTGTCTTCTCTAAAGCTTCTTATAGCAGAATTAAATTCATTTTGTAATTGATGAACTTTGCAACATTGACAGTTATTGAACTAAATTGAAACAATAGTGAACTAAACTGAGCTGAATTATGACACTATTGTCTTCTGTAGAGCTGCTTTACATCTGAAATTGAATTTGTTTCATAATTGATGAATTTGACAACATTAACACTGTTATTTTCCTGTTTATTAATGTGAAGCTGCTTTGAAATGATTTGTGACTTGACTTGACATTGCTGTGGCAAATGAGTAAAGCACTGGGTAAAAAATGATGAAAGTGATGTTTTAAAATATATTCCTTATTTTGGCTTTCAAAATATTCCTTATTTTATTCACAGATTATTAAACATTAATCACCTGCATCTCACACCATGAGCCGTGTGAAGTTTAAAAGTAGTTCAACTTTGAAAAACTATCTCGAGACCCCTGTTTTTGTATTCTTTTGTTCTACAGTGTGAAAAATGTGCACAAAAACAGACATTTTTATATAAAGTAATAATAAGTTATAAATAATTATGTGTTTGTGTAAGATGGGATGTGAGCGAGTGTGTTTGAAAGAGAGTGTGTTATCAGTCTTGTGCATCCATGCCCAGGTTTCGTCACGATTGCTCGTGTGTTGGTAAACGTTTTCTAAGTACATATTGTTATGACTGGCAGATAACAAGGAGGATCAGGAGCGTATCTAACGAGGTACTTCAGACGACCCCAACATGCTAATTACATCTCATTATTCAGGATATCATCTGAGATTAACTGTTCACTTTGCTCAAGAAATTAGAGCCCGGTGTAATTCAATTTAAGGCTTCTCGTTTTCGCCTCATTTGCATACGTGCTCGCATATGTAGGCGGAGGCAAAGCAAGAAGACTGGTTAATTGTTCCTGCTTAATGAAAAGCCTTCTTTTGTGTGTGCATGTCACAATAGAGATGTTTACACTGCCACAGCTTCCGAGGGTCTACTTCGGCGTGCGCGCGAGTGAGTTCATTGAGGCCTGACAGATCGCTACTGCACTGAGACTGTCAACTCCATTGCAGCTCCCACGATCGTTCCTCAGTTTCTCTGGCTGTCATTAAAAGCAGTGGGGCTCTGGTGCAACTGCTGCCCTGCTGGCTCCTGCCTGTCAGCGTGAGAGTCATTACAGTCGATAGGGCTTCAGTGCCTCCACTGCTTCCAGAGTGACTCGGAGGAGGAGAGGGACTCATTATAGCCAGAGGGTTCTGTAGTGCCTCGGAGAACGCCGCTCATTGATGTTTCTGATGTTTGTAACAGCTCTGTCTAAACACTAGCAATCCCCCCAAATACAGACAGACAGACAGACACACACACGCGCCACGTATCTTTTCCAGTTTCCTTGGAGATAGATTCATCCCACTTACGGGATGGAAGTGACACAGTGGTGCGAGGTGATGAGACAGACGCTGAACACAGATATACTGATCGCAGGCTGAGTCAAACGAGCGCAGATGGTGAGCTGTAAACGCCTGGATGTGAACGTCTCGCATTTGCAGAGACTCTTGACTTGATCTGGACTCTGTGTGTGTGAATGTCAGCGTGTCTGGCCGTGTTTGCTCAAACTGCAGGCCTGTGTGTGTGTGTGTGTGTGGATGTTGTAGCATGGGAAGGGGATGGTTCTTAGTTTATGCCCACCAGTAACACATGTCAGTCACGATGGGGAGCAGATGAGGGTGCGGAAGATACTCATGCTTAATGCCATAAACAGCAGAAGAATTATAAAGCTATGCCATCATTAGTGAACTATGTCGTATTGAAAATGTTACATATTGTGCTTAGAACCCTTCAGCCCAATCGAGTCTTATTTTTCATTGTTAGTTTATCTTTCTTAATTGCTTGTTTTATTACTTCTTTACTGGAATCCTTTTTTATTTCTTACCCTCCAAGTTTATTTTTGCTGTTATTTTATTACTTTTTTTGCACTACAGATGTTTCATTTTATGTCTTAACAGTTCGTTTAAGTTGTCATTGTATAATTTATTCCTTTGTTTACATTTAATTAGGTTACTTTCTACTTTCTTAGTTTACTCTGCACTGTTGCTGTATTTCATTTCGTTTTGCACTACAGATACTTCATTTTATTTTGTTTACATTCGTTTTACCTCAGTTGACATTGTTGAATCTATTACTTCTTTGTTGGCGCTTATTAATGTCTGCTTTCTTGGTTTACTGTATTTTTATTTTATTTTGTTCATAGTATTTGTTTTTGATATTTTTTGCACTACAACGGTCTCATTTTATTTCTTAATAAGCCTTGCTTATTATAACCCTTGTTTATTTGGACTTGTTGTTTTATTTAATTTTACATTATATAATTGATTGCTACTAAGTATTTGTTCACAGCTGTTTTACTTAATTTTACCTTGTACAGTGTATTATTTCTTGTTTACAATTATTAATTGATACTTCCTTAGTTTTTTATTTATTTTTTATTTTTTATTATTCGCTCACACTTTCTGTTTTTGTTTTTCCTCCTTAAAAGAACAAAAAGATATATAGGGTGCCATGCATTAACACTGTGGAGACTTCCTGCAGGTGCAGATACTGAATATGTTTGGTATCATGCTTTTAAATGAATGTATCTAAAAATAGATTGCCAGACATGGAGGCATTCAGAGGGTTTGTCAGACACATTCCCTAGATGAATGCAATATAGCGTGGTTGTTTCCAGTGTTTGGTGGATATACTTGGATTTACTTTTTCCAGTTCTGTAGGATGCATGTTTTGGCAAGTATTGGACATATAAATAGGACCTTGTTTTCCTCTGAGACTATACCAAGTTTGGCAGCATCAACATCAGAGATATAGGGTAGAGTACAGAGCGATGCTGAGACACAGAGCACCAAGTTACGGACGGTCAGTGCCAAGGGCATGAATTCAACTGTCGATCTGTGCCATGTTCTTTTTACCACAATTTAGATTAGACGCACAAATAACTGTATGTCCTTGTTCTCCAGTTTGACTTTGTGAAGTTGCTGGATGGGAGACAGCTGATTAAGCAGGATTCCCGGAATGTCAAAATTCCGAACCCTCCTCTGCGAAGTCTGCTGGTGTCTGCTCTGCAGGAGACGGGCTTTGTGGAATACCTTGATGTGGGCACCTGGTACCTGGCCTTCTATAATGATGGTCGAAAGATGGAACAGGTGGTGGTGTACAGCACACCCATAGGTGAGAGACCAACAATTATTTGTTTTTTCCTTCATTTGAATGCTTTTCTTTTTAATATAAGCAAACTTATTACATCATGGTTGTGTTTTGGGGTATAAAAATGCTTGCTAACATTCACAAAATAAATGTGTACTTCAGAATTATTTAATTGTATTGTGTCTGTGTGTTCAGAAACAATAGATGGTTGCTCCACTAACTGTAACGGTAACGGAGAGTGTGTCGCTGGACACTGTCACTGTTTTACTGGCTTCCTGGGGCCAGATTGTTCAAAAGGTACAACTGAAGGCAATTATACACATCATCATAATCACACAATGATACACAGTATTATCTCAATAATATACATAATCACATAGTAACACCTAATATGATTATACACAATATGATCATAGTTTTACACAATGACATAATCAACATTTTATCTGTACAGTAAAGCCATCTAACAACATTAGCAGCAGTCAAACTATGAGCCTAAAGGCACATTCACACCAAGCAAGATAACTATAACAATAAATATAGTTTTAAAAATAGCAATAATCCACACCACAGCTATAACGTTGATGGCACAGAGAAACGATATCATTGGAATCACAAAAACATTGATAGCCAATCACAATCCATCACATAAAGAAGCAGACAACATAACTCTTTGAATAAACAGAACATTATTGTGCATTGGTGTGGACGCTAATATAGTTATCTTTATAGTTATCGTTCTTTATTTTCACACAGTATTACTTCTTAGAGTACACAATGTAACAAAGATCTGATTGATCCGATTATTCATGAATTTGTCTTTATATTTCAGACTCTTGCCCAGTGTTGTGTAGTGGGAACGGCGATTACGAGAAAGGTGTGTGTGTGTGTCACGCTGGATGGAAGGGGGCGGAGTGTGAGGTGGAGGAAGGCCAGTGTATCGATCCCACCTGTTCCAACAATGGAGAATGTGTCAACGGAATCTGTGTGTGTGCTCCTGCTTTCAAGGGCGATAACTGTGAGCAAGGTACAGCTCTCTCTCACCCACCCACACACACACACACACACTTTCATTAAAACATTTTCAGCTTTTGATGGACTAGATTCATTTTTAGATAGAAAGATTGAGTTTGAAGCACAAATAACCCTCATCTGCAACATGACCATCATGCTGCGTGTGAGCGCGTGTATGAGCGCAGAGCTACTAGTCTATCTCCACAGCTTGTTTATGATGAATGTCCTGTAATTGGATTTTAAACACACTTTCTCCCCTAACCATTAAGCTGAAAATTCATTGCCGCCATTTCAGTGATAGAGAGAGAGACAGAGAGAGTTAGAGAGAGAGACTCAATTTAATCCCATGTAGATCCATCCACCAAATTAGCTTTTCCATCAGACACCTTCCCCATCTACACACACGCACACACACACACATTCACTGAAGTGAACATATTGTTGCTGTTGTAATTGGAATTTACATGTATTTGTATCTTGTTCTTTTTTGTTATGCACTCTCTCTGACTGTGCTGTTTTCATGTTTCAGCTTCTCTGCCTCTGTCTTAAGCACTATTCAGTCAGAATTCATTTTCTAAACAATGTTTGAGTTATGATTATTAACAGAGGATGCCCATGATTTCATGTACTGATGGACCGAATAAATAGAAATTATTTAATCTAAATATAATATATATGATTAAGGAAAACATTTAAGTTAATACCTGATTCTTTTGCCACATTTACATTTATTCACTTAGCAGATTAAACTTTATATATATACATATATATATATATATATATATATATATATATATATATATATATATATATATATATATATATGCGCAATAAATTGGTACCATGTTACAGAGCCCCATAAATGTGGGGCGAAAAAATTATATATCATGGCCACGATTTACTAGTTAATTTCCTGGATTTAGTAAATGAAAACGTGAGAATGAATTAGTACAATGTGGCCCCAAATTACTACAGGGAACAAATTAGTAAATTGTGTACATTTATTCATAGAAAATTGTAGTTTATTCCTGTGATTGCACAGCTGAATTTTCAATAGTCATTACGTCGGTCTTTAGTGTCACATGGTCCTTCAGAAATCTTATTAATATGCTGATCTGGTGCTTAAAAAAGATTTATTATTATTATTATTAATATTGAAAACAGTTTTTGCTGCATAATATTCCTGTGGAAAACATAATACGTTACCTTTCTAATGTGTGTTGTGTTTAAAAAATTAAATTGATCAAAAGTGACTGTAAAGACATTTATAATATTTTTATTCAGTATTGTGAAACAAATTGTATTACTGTTTCTACAAACGTATTCAGCAGTAAAAACTGTTTAAACATTGATAGCAATAAGAACACTCATTAATAATTGAGCACCAATAATAAATAACAGGAATAAATTACATGCATATTTTATATATGTAAAATGTATATGTAATTTATCATTTTATATATACGGTATATGTCAACTGATATTGGATATTTAATTGTGCCTCTTCTGTGTATCTTAATCCTCATCTTGCATTTAGATAAAAAACAGTAGTAATTTAATAACAGTGCTAAACATAATCTTCACCAAAATAAATGTAAAAATAATATTTTGTACAAACACTGTAGTAGAGCTGAATGATTAATTGCATTTGCGATAATATCGCGATATAAAAAAACACGATTTTTCAACCGCAGAGGTTCCAATTATACTCTGTCCCGTGACACGTGAGAGTAAAGAGGTGTGTTTGACTTGAAGACTGATCGGTGTATGGCATCAAAGTACGGCAAGAGAAAGCATAAGGAGACGTCCGCTCTCTTATAGCTCTTGCAGTACTTTGATGACACACAACAATCGGTCCAGCAGCGCTGCTTCAAGTCGAACACGTCTAAGCAGTCTTCAGAGGAAGCATCAAGTTGGCATGCTACAGTGTTGCCAAGTCTGCGGTTTGCCTCCAAAAACGTGATATTTAGCCCCTGAAATGCGAATCTTACCAGGGGAACTCCTCCAAAAAAATGTGTATTTTACCCCCCCGGAATGCGAGTTTTACCAGTGGACCACCCTCTAAACGCGATTGCGCTAGTTTTGAGTAGCAATTGGGCAGGTTTTGTTGTGAAAACCTGGCAACCGTGGCATGCTGCACACGGAAATGTTTGAAAGCGTATATATGAACATAGCTTACTTCAAAACGACACATGGAAATTACTCAAGCAGTAACAGTGTTACGGTGCATTTCATTACTGAAGACTTTGACCTTAAGATAATATAGGCTATATAATAAGGTAATATATATATTCTTTCCTGTTTATTTAAAATCTGTCTAAAGTTAACAGACAGTGTTTAAAAAGTGCAATCCCCACATTTACATATGTTTATTACAGTGACTTTGAATTAATTACCTAAATACTGAGTGTGGTAAAGCAACAGATTTGTTTTTATATTTCTGCAATCTACTTTAGTTTGTGTAATTTGTTACTGACTTTCATAATAATGTTTACACCAGGCTTATTTGTCAGTGCTTTATGTTGTCATAATTATTACATGCTTACAAGGCTGGAAGTTGAAAATTGAAAGATTGAAATGAGTCAATATACTACTGTGATTGCAGTTGTTAAATAAAAATGTCATTCATATCAATTCATGCATCACCTAATTTCCTCATAACGTATAGGCCTGGCCTACAGAAAAGAACATTTATGTTTAATATATCTAATATTGTGTTGGTCATACTATACAATGATTTATTGCTTGTCTTTTTTGAATAATACAGAACACAAAAAGCTTTGAAAAATAATTGCATATTAAATTGCAATTGTAATATTGGTAAAAAAAAAAAAAATCGCAATTAGATTACTTTCCAAAATCGTTCTGCCCTACACTGTAGTAATTAAATGCTTTAAAAGCTTATCTGTCTCCTTACCAGTACAACCGTTATGCTAAACTCAAGTGTTATTCTACCCAGATCGAATGCAAAATGGTCCAAATCCATAATGCAGATGCACTAGACAGCACAAGAAATTCAGATGTAATTACGTTGTTTGATGTAGGTCAAAATATATGAGAAGATGCATTGTGAAAACAATAATATACTGCAATCACACGCTTTCCGATCCGGATGGGATTAGATGTCTCAGAGGTAATTTGCACCGCAATTTCTACCTGAGTTAGTTTGAAGAAAAACTCAATTCGAACGGGATTAAAATCATGAAGTATATCGGTAAAGCCCCAATTTTCCTAACTTCCTCAGGGAAAACTAGTTCTGTCTGCAAATGGCTTTATACTGTATGCACATACAGTCTACATGCACCTGTAATTAAATGCTCATGGACAAATCTGTTATTTCTCTGTGGGTGTGTGCGTGTGTGTGTCTACAGTGGATTGCGTGGACCCCTTGTGCTCAGGTCGCGGTGTGTGTGTGCGCGGTGAGTGTGTGTGTTCGGCAGGCTGGGGAGGTGGGAGCTGTGAGACGGCACTTCCTGCCTGTAAAGAACAATGTTCAGGTCATGGAACGTACCAAGCCCAGACAGGGGGGTGTGTGTGTGAACATGGATGGAGCGGTGACGACTGCTCCGTGGGTAAGTATCAGTCAAAGCACACAGACATACAAATGTGCAAGCTTTTTCCTTTCATCTTATCATTTGTAATTATAGTCTTGAAAGTGCTTCTTCATCATTTGGTCATGCGTGTCTCACTCAGAAGTTTCTGATTTTAGTTTGATTCAGTTACCATTGACCCCAAAACTCCAAATCCAGTTCCGTTCCTGTCTGACAGAGTAAAGCAGGGCCCCATATGCAGGAGTATGGATCGGCTCTTAATTGTAATGTGATATACATTGCAAAAGGGGAATGTACTTTCTTTAATAGAGAGAAAACGGATTCATTCTTATTGTCTGATTGATTGTGTGTCTCATAAATGAAACCTGCTGGACTGTGGTATATCCTGTTTTACAGATGGAGGGAGAGGATTTCAGTTAAATACATGATATATACAAGGCACTTTACACAAATACAGTACACTTTGGTATCCTATGTCAATTTTAAAAGCTTTTGAGGCCCAAATCCCATATTTTTTACTACATCTAAAAATTCTCACTTAACTTTCTCAGTATTGCCGTGTTGACTGCATTAGTCAAGCTCGACAGTTTAACCCTGTTACTCAAATTATTGTAATAAAAATATATCAAAAAAATATTTTCATTTAATTTATGGGACATACAAGTTTAATAATAACTACAAGGAAACTTTTTGCCCTAGACTAGCTAGCCCCAACTGAGTGATAACATAATTTCAGGTAAATCGGCAACCTTGGATGTTTATTTAAAGTTGGATGTTTATTTAATGTTTAGTGCTATAAAATTTAACAAACTTTATAAAACATGTCCCTAATTTTTGTTACAAGGTTGCAAAAATTGTAGACCTCATATAAAATGAATAGAAAATAAAACAACGTTTGTAATATTTAGTCTGTCCTCTCTTGAGGTTGACGATCGATATATTCTGAAGGTTAAACAGCTCCTTTCACTGTGCAATTTGTTGAAAATGGAACTTCCTGTTGTGAGAGATTCGGGCGCTGTTTTGTACCCTATTCATGGAACGTGCCACCAGTTTCATCATTTCCTGGTTAACAATGATGATATTTAAATAAGAACACTTTTTTATTGCAAAGAGACTGCTCTTCTGGAAGATCGGCAGGATTTTATAACTCATTGCCTTTTGGCCACTGGCTAGAATATGAAAGCATTTATTAAATATTAGATTATCAAAATGCAATATTTATCAAAATGCATGAATATTACAGCTTGAAACTGTCCGTTTCCACGGCAGAGCAGTTAAATTGATAATGTGTGTATTAATAAACATTCCGGTTTAATGCCCTTCCTGTCATTTCCAGATATTTATATCTCGCGTGTGATTGAGAGGAAGAGCTCTCGTCCGATGTGCTTTATGGAACAGCAAGGATAATTTGTTTTGAATGGTACGAGACGTGGAGGGCGATAGGAGTGAGAAAGACAGAGGAGAGGCTGTCCAAACTCAATGCTCAGTGCTGCAGTTACAGAGGAGAAATGTGGCAGCTGATTTTAAGTGACTTTTAAGATATGAAAAACTGTCATCTCAGTTTGACCCGTCACGAATCCTGTAAGTACGCGTGAAGACAAAGCCATTCTGTCTGAGGGCCAGAGAGCAGAGATATCTTACTCGTTCAGGGAAATTGTTTTTGTCATGAAACCGTGCTAAACTCTGCCTTGAATTCAGAAGCAGTAACATTCGGACAGTTTAGGCTGGTGTAAAAAAGCAGGCTGTAGATGGAGAGGAGAGGATGTGTGTGAATTTCTGCTCTCTTTATGCTTGCTTTCACAATCAAAGATGCACTCAGTCAAAAAAAAGTTGTACAAAATGACTTAAGTCAAAAGTCTTCTAGAAAAAGGCACTTGCAGTATATATGGCAAACGATAAAAAGTTGTATATATAGTATACTGTATATATAGTACTTTAAGCCAGTGTGCTCAGATTGTTTGCAATGTCCCAGACAGTCCAAACAGAATGAGTGAAAAACTCCAAATAAGCAGTCCCTACTGGAGCGATGAAACAAACCGTGACGACCGGCAGCATCCGTGCCACAGATCGAGGCAAAAATGCTGGGATGTCAAGTGCAGAGTGTGAACACATGACCACACCACTAAATTCCTCCGTTCAAGATATAACCACAGCAGGAAGTGAGCTCTCGGCAGTCATGGTGCAGTGCAGCAGCCAGCTGTGAACCAGCATGATCCACCAACAACACACAGAAAATCACTGGATTGATTTCAAGAATGTCCATATACTATATGTTTAGTACGAAATGGAGGAAAACAGACAAAAAGAAGGAAAACAAAAGATAAGATTTGATGTGAAGCAGCAAGAGTTAATGAACATGCAGTACTTCATGCATTCAATAGGTGTCAGTATAAAATCCAAGACGAAAAAGAAGCAGCAGCGTAAACAAAAACTTGCACAGATTTTATTGTGTCGATTGCAAGTGTGCCGCACAAGTCTTGAAAAGTGAAGCCAAAGCATCTCGATCGCCCTCATAAACCCTGCCCTCTCCATGTAATCTAATGGAACGTGAGTCAAACTAAATAATCAAATTACACTTCAGATCAATTTTTTTCAAAAGACTTTTTCTGTCATTTTAGGTAATTCTTAGCATGCTGATGTATGTTCAAGTGTTCATTTTTCTAATAAGTTTGCTTTAAATTAGTTATTTGATGCTGTAAAAATGGGGTGTGGTGTCATGATTGTGAGCTTGTGGTTGGGTCTGCGGGACTTTGATTCAGCAGCTCCACCTTGCAAGCACTGCTACGCAGACTCGGGCTCCAAATGACGTCGTTTTCGCAAGATGACAGCGGACATACTGTGAATGTTTTGGCTTCACTTTTCTTTAGTGGAAGGAGATGCATCGTCAATCTTATTTACAGTCTATGGTCGATTGTAATGAATGGTAACAAATGTCTTTTTCTCTCTGTCACTTTGTCTCATTTATTTTAGAGGTTTGCCCCGTTCCCTGCAGTGCCCATAGTGTGTGTGTTGCTGGGCGTTGCCAATGTGAGGAGGGGTGGGAGGGGACCACTTGTGACAAACAGGCGTGCCATCCAACCTGTGAAGAGCATGGAGAGTGCAGAGACGGACAGTGTGTCTGTCAGCCCGGTTGGGAGGGAGAGCACTGCACTATTGGTATGTCAGAATGACACTAATTGTATTATACTATTATATGACATTATTACACAATATTATATATACTATTATACAATTCAAAAGTTTGAAGTTAGTATGATTTTTTTATGTTATTTTGAAAGGAATTATTAATAAAGACATTTATAATGCTACAAAAGATTTAAATAAATGTTGTACATTTATGATAAGAAATGTCTCGAGCACCAAATTGAAAATTTGAATTTATGAATGATCATGTGACACTGAAGACTGGAGTAACAGCTGCTGAAAATTCAGCTTTGCCATCACAGGAATAAGTGACATTTTAAAATATATTAAAATATAAAATTTGAAATTGTAATAGTAGTTTACAATATTACTGTTTTAACTGCATTTTTAAGAAATGAATGCTGCAAACTTGGTGAGCATAAGAAAATTTCAATTGCCTGACCTTTCATTGTCCAACACCAAACTATATATGTCTGTGTGTGTGTGTATATACAGTGGGTACGGAAAGTATTCAGACCCCCTTAAATTTTTCACTCTTTGTTATATTGCAGCCATTTGCTAAAATCATTTAAGTTCATTTTTTTTCCTCATTAATGTACACACAGCACCCCATATTGACAGAAAAACACAGAATTGTTGACATTTTTGCAGATTTATTAAAAAAGAAAAACTGAAATATCACATGGTCCTAAGTATTCAGACCCTTTGCTGTGATACTCATATATTTAACTCAGGTGCTGTCCATTTCTTCTGATCATCCTTGAGATGGTTCTACACCTTCAGAGACAGAATTGTGGCAAGGCACAGATCTGGCCAAGGTTACAAAAAAAAATTCTGCTGCACTTAAGGTTCCTAAGAGCACAGTGGCCTTCATAATCCTTAAATGGAAAACGTTTGGGACGACCAGAACCCTTCCTAGAGCTGGCCGTCCGGCCAAACTGAGCTATCGGGGGAGAAGAGCCTTGGTGAGAGAGGTAAAGAAGAACCCAAAGATCACTGTGGCTGAGCTCCAGAGATGCAGTCGGGAGATGGGAGAAAGTTGTAGAAAGTCAACAATCACTGCAGCCCTCCACCAGTCGGGGCTTTATGGCAGAGTGGCCCGACGGAAGCCTCTCCTCAGTGCAAGACACATGAAAGCCCGCATGAAGGACTCCAAGATGGTGAGAAATAAGATTCTTTGGACTGATGAGACCAAGATAGAACTTTTTGGCCTTAATTCTAAGCGGTATGTGTGGAGAAAACCAGGCACTGCTCATCACCTGTCCAATACAGTCCCAACAGTGAAGCTTGGTGGTGGCAGCATCATGCTGTGGGGGTGTTTTTCAGCTGCAGGGACAGGACGACTGGTTGCAATCGAGGGAAAGATAAATGCGGCCAAGTACAGGGATATCCTGGACGAAAACCTTCTCCAGAGTGCTCAGGACCTCAGACTGGGCCGAAGATTTACCTTCCAACAAGACAATGACCCTAAGCACACAGCTAAAATAACGAAGGAGTGGCTTCACAACAACTCCGTGACTGTTCTTGAATGGCCCAGCCAGAGCCCTGACTTAAACCCAATTGAGCATCTCTGGAGAGACCTAAAAATGGCTGCCCACCAACGTTTACCATCCAACCTGACAGAACTGGAGAGGATCTGCAAGGAGGAATGGCAGAGGATCCCCAAATCCAGGTGTGAAAAACTTGTTGCATCTTTCCCGAAAAGACTCATGGCTGTATTAGATCAAAAGGGTGCTTCTACTAAATACTGAGCAAAGGGTCTGAATACTTAGGACCATGTGATATTTCATGTGATATTTAATAAATCTGCAAAAATGTCAGCAATTCTGTGTTTTTCTGTCAATATGGGGTGCTGTGTGTACATTGAGGAAAAAAAATGAACTTAAATGATTTTAGCAAATGGCTGCAATATAACAAAGAGTGAAAAATTTAAGGGGGTCTGAATACTTTCCGTACCCACTGTGTGTGTGTATATATATATATATATATATATTAGGGGTGGAACGGTTCAACTTTTTCACAGTTCGGTTTGTATCACGGTTTTAGAGTCACGGTTTCGGTACAGTTCGGTATGCTTAGGGAAAAACTATACTGTCAAATAAAAATAAAGAAAATAAAAATAATCTATTTAACTACAAGCAACGGCATAAATAAATACAATAGAGTAAAGATACAAATAAAATAAACAGTGATTTTCATTTTTTTATAGCATTAGTTTCTTAGGTACAGAAATTGAATAAAGTAATCAAATGTAAAACAGCATTGCATATTTGACTGTATAAATTAAAGATTCATCTTTATTAAAGTTACAAAAGTGATTTAATCAAGAGCAGTGAGTGATTTCTTTGTTGTTGCTGTTTGATTAATATTAAGAAAGTGCTGTCACTTTAAGAGAATGCACTGATCCAGTGCACTAATACTCTCTGCTATAGGATACTTGCCAAGACGGGCATTTTGACACAATTTTTGTGTGAATTTGTCCATTCAAACACAATACTTCAGAGAGAGCTTAATATTTGCGCGGGTTTGCGCGCTTCTGATGAGCGCACGCACAAATCTTCTCACTGCGCGCGCCCGAGCTCACATCCTCTGGCTCTTAAATGTTTAAACTGGGAAAGCTTACATGAGTTTAGTTTAAACACAGATATCACCGTGTGCTGTTCAAGTCTCACCTGTGCGCGCGCTATCAGCACCTGGATGATGACGGAATAAATGCTCATATTCCAGCATACAGCACTCGCATTGAACAAGAGTGAATGGTTTGTCCACTTTTTTATTTTTTTATCGCTGTTGTTGTAATGTACTGGGATGCCAGAATTCGCATCCATCAACAGAAGCATACATTAGCCGAACCCTGTTTTATTTTTTTACGTGTTATTTATAACAAACCATATTGCAGATGCTTGTCAGATTTAAGTTGAACCGCGGTCCTAGCGCGTGCCGAACCGTGTGTGGAGAACCGTACGGTTCGATTTTTTTTTTTTCGCGAACCGTGCCACCCTTATATATATATTAGTGCTGTCAATCGATTAAGAAAATTAACTAATTAATCGCGATTAATCCCACCTAACATTAAAATTTTTAAATATACTTTTATATTGCAATAATTTCACATTAAATCTTCAAATTAATGTACAAACTACATAAAGACAGCATATTTTTAATATTTGTTTAATGGCATATTTTTTATGACTGAAGGCCAGTATCACTGATACCAATACTACCGATGTCTCTATGAAATTGTTTTCCCCCTAATATTTAACCATTGACTATAGCCATTCAACATTACAGTATAATTGAAAGCTATCAATTTTAACATGTATTAGACTTTAAAAAAGTAACTTCTGATTTAAGTGAACTTAAAACAATCTTCACATAAACCCATTATAATAAATGTCATATTTACCTGTGCCCTTCAGCAGTAATATACAGAAATTGAAACTGAAGTTATCAAACACTAAATTCTAAATTAAATGGTTGTAAAGACAATCTGCGTTAATTGCCTACACCGGATTCTGAATAAATGCACTTCTTGTCAAGAGAAAAAGTGACAGAAACAGCAGTTGAGTGTGGGGTGGCCAACCCTAGCTCCGCCCATGCATTAATTGCGTTAAATATTTTTAATGCGTTTAACTAAAAAAATTAATCGCCTGCGTTAACGCGCTAATTTTGACAGCACATACATATGTATATATATACATACATATACAGTATAAAATGTATAACCATTATACAAGAATTTAAAGCAGTTAGGTTGCATGTGGAATCAGTGGCACCAGTTGCTTTGCACTCTGTGAATAGTTTAATGTGTAAAGTTGTTTGTGTTTCACAATACTTTTTTGTGATCTTTGTGTGAATAGACCTTGACACCTTTTTTTTTTTAGTAACATCTTATTTCAGTCTTGATATTTACTTGACATTTCACCAAACCTTTGACAGCGTGGTGTCACATTTGATTAACACGTTAAAAACAATCTTCGTTCTTACTGGCAATCTTTTGAAATCATGCTCTAGACACTTTGCAAATATCATATCTTGATGATTATTTGCCTTTTGAACCATTTTTCAGCAGTAATTTGACAAGCTTTGTGCATTTTTTATGAAACATGTAAATCAACTGACGCTGAACCAACATGGAGCCGTGTTTTTGCCTTGCAGATGATGTATAAACTAAACAGTCTCTCTCTTTCCGCCCGTCTCCCTCTCTTCCTTTTTTCCGTCTTTTTTCCTCCTCCGAGTCAAAGCGCATTCCTTTAATTGTGGCGCTCATGATGAGAACAGTCTGTGAAACTCAAGGGACAAATATACGCTTAAGGCAGCGAACGACAGGGACACTTTAAAAAAAAAAACAGCAATGCATATGCACGCACACACAGAGCTTCTCTGAAGTATGTCTCCAATGTAATTTCTCCTCTTTGTTCTCTCTGTCTTTCATTTTGTAACACTTTCAGCAGCACATTACCTGGATCTGTTTGATAAAGGTAAGTGTATGTGTGATAGAGTGATTGAAGGAATGAATAGATGACTTTGTGATGTCTTTTGTATGAACAATTTTACTCGAGGTCTGAAGAAAGAGTGCTGTGATTATAGATGTGCTGTCTCTCTCTCTGGCTTAGATGCGTGTCCGGGGTTGTGTAACGGTAATGGACGCTGTACGCTGGAGCAGAGCGGTTGGCATTGTGTGTGCCAGTCAGGATGGAGCGGGCCAGGCTGTAATGTCGTCATGGAAACCGAGTGCAATGACAGTAAAGATAATGACAGCGGTAAAGAACCCTATAGAAGACGAGCTGTGTGGATGACAGATATAGCACGGATGAATTTAGCTTTAGGTTAACAGGCACATACTCACAAAGGTATTGTTTTAAGCATGACTAGCTACACTACTGTTCAAAAGTGTGAGGTCAGTTAGATTTTTTAAAAGAAATTAATAATTTTATTCAGCAGTAATGCATTCAATTGATCAAAAGTGACAGTAAAGAATTTATGTTATAAAAAAAATCCATTAAAGATAAATGCCGTTTTGTTGAACTTTATATTTATCAAAGAACCTTAAAAAATGTATCATGTTTTTGACCAATATGTTAAGCATCAAATAATTTCAACATTTATGAGCCAATATTTCTTGAGCCAAATCTGCATATTACAGTATAAATGCAGCCTTTGTGAGGATAAGAGACTTCTTTCAGAAACGGTTAAAAATTGTAGCCCAAAACATTTGAATGGTACTATATGTGCAAAAATGCACAACAAAACCTGTTGTATAATAAAACACTGGCTTATCTCTCAAATTGTGTGAGTGGGTTTAGTTAGCTATATTTTTAGTACATAAATATAGTATAGTACTATATAAGTTAGCTAAATCTGACCAAACCTCCCTTTGGGGACACCCTCAATTAAAAAAATAAAATAAATAAATAAATCATAATAAATTTAAAAAAAAAAAAAAAATGTAGCAGAACTGTAAAAGTGCAAAAAGAAAAAATGCAAAAAAAAAGATACAATTAAGGTGAGTCTGTAGTGATTAACATTTGCTTTATATTAAAACAATAGAAGTCTAAAATACGCATGTCCTCTTGAAGGTGTCTGTTTAAACGTGTGAGTGTGTGTGTGTGTGAGAGAGAGGTTTCTGGGTTATTCTCTCTGAGACTTTCTCCTGTGGGAGGTTAAAAACACAGATCCCCTTTAATGGAGCTGACAAATGAGATCACGCGCACTCAGACACACGCAGAGCAAGGGCAAGCTGCATCAAGGCTACATGTCTCTGCATGTAAAGTGTGTGTGTGTTTCAGATGGTCTCATGGACTGTGTCGACCCAGACTGTTGTAGTCAGCAGGTGTGTGCGAGCGCCCCGCTGTGCCAAGGCTCGCCTGACCCACGTGACATCATCCAGCAGAGCCACGCCCCTTTTGAGACACGCCCTACACGGCAGTTCTTCGACCGTGTGGGGTTTCTCATTGGACGCGACAGCACACACATACTGCCAGGAGACCTGCCATTTGACAGCAGGTGATAAACACACACCTGTAAATATTAGCGCAAACACACTGAGCCAATACACATGCACACATAATTTTATTACAGAGAAAACAGCACTTGATCACGATCTTTCCCAAATACTCAAAGATTTAGTGGCATGATTGTAACTGTATTTATATGCACATCATTTTCCTATTAAAACCGTGACACTTGTTTTATTATTTCTTTGTAGAATTGTTGTGCGATCACACTGAAATTTTGGGTAGAAGTAAAGGCAGATTGAATTTTTTGTCAGACTGCAATAGACATCTTAGTTCAGTCTTTGGTCACGATTGACAGCATTGACTGGCTGTTTAAGCCACCAGCCCGCATCCGTTCTGACATCCTCATTCACATGCGAAATTGAAATGATACTGCACAAACCCAAGCATGCTCTTGCATGCCAATGTTGCCAATGTTTTGGCTGGAAAAGGGGGAAAAACAAGGTCAGAGTGCCTGGAGTAATTTGGGAGAAAGCTCATGGACTGCTCATTCAAAGTAATTTTGATAGCAGTCATAATGGTAATTTATGCAGGTAATTCTGATTTCTGAGATATTTATTTTGCATATCAAATTTGTATCCTCCTCACAGAAACAAAGACATGTACAGTGGTGACCAAAATTGTTAGGACACCTGACAGATCTGAAAATATTGACCTTTTTTGCCTGTTCATGAAATATGCAGATGGTTGCTCTGAGCACAACAAATATCAGATGAAGTGAGTCGTACTGTTTTTATCCACTTTTAACTTTAATATATGGTATGTCCATCTTTTGCAGCAATTACAGCACATCTCTCTGGCATAGTGTCAATATATTTCCTGAGAACTTCAACACTAATGTTATCCCATGCCTTCTGCAACTCAAGCCAAAGGCTTTCCTTTGAATGTACAATAGATCTGTCGAGTTTATTTTCCAACTTGTCCCAAATTTGCTCGAGGGTTTGAGGTCCGGACTTTGAGGGGGGGCCAGTCCATAATTTTCAATGTTCCAGCAGATTCCTTCCATTGCAGGTAGTTCTGGCAATAGTTCATTTTATGGGTATTGTAATGGCCAATTCAACAAAAACAACTGAAACCTCTTAAATATGGCAAGTGATCTAACAATTGTGGCCACCACTGTGTATATATATATATATATATATATTATGGCACAGTGATTAAAAATGCCATTTCATGACAAAATGGTTGCTGTCCCTGGACTATAGTTTTGTCCAAAACTTCAAATACTAAGGCAAATACATGTGTTTAAAACAAATAAACAGTCTGAAGTTACATGAGATGCAATAATGAATCTTTAATTATCCAAAAACAAAGTGTAAATGGTGATGCTGAGTCCAAAAATATGTCCATACACAGATGAATGTGTTCAAGCATTTCGTTAGCTCGTGTCAGCTGTTCCTCAGGCTCTCATATGCTGATACAATAACAGCTAGCTGCTATGAGCAGTGACTCAAACCAAAAATAATCTCCCAAAATGATTTTTGCAGTCATCGTCTAGTTTGAGGAAGTTTAAAATCGATTGAAGCATGTATTGTATTTTTCTCTGATTACTGAAAAGAGAGGGCTCCTCTCTCAGTTTCGATCTCTGCTGATGGATCCGCTGGTTTCTCTTGCAGTGACTCTCTCCCTCTCTCTCTCTCTCTCTCTCTCTCTCTCTCTCTCTCTCTCTCTTTGTGCAGTCGAGTGTGTGTAATTCGAGGTCAGGTTTTGGCCTCTGATGGAACTCCTCTCGTTGGTGTGAACGTCACGTTTCAGCATAACCCTGAATATGGATACACGCTCAGCCGTCAGGACGGCAGGTAACACATGCTCTTAAATACTTTGTAAAGAAAGAAATGTAATGGAATATGCACTAACACACAGACAAACATTGTATTAACCTCTCCTATATATTTCATTTATATATGAAGTGTATTGTGTGTGTTCTACTTGTTGTATAGAACCCTGTATTCTGTATCTCTATTCCTTCTGTACGTTCAGTGGGAGGCAAAAGTTTCATACTGCTAGTTGGATAGAAAAAAAAAATGATTATTTGACCTTCTTAATGTTTGTCCACTTTTGCTTTACAAACAGCTGCACTCAAGCTGCATGAACTCCACAAGTTTGTGCAAAACCTAATGATTCTTTAAATAACATTGTTATTTAAACAGTGATCTTAATATTTCTTATTCATTTTATGGCTTAATGTTTATTTTCATATTCAAATTGAATATTAAATCTCAGATATTTAAAGCAGACAAACACATAAATATACTGTTCAACCACACACACACATAAATACACTATTCAACCATTCAAAAGTTTGTTCCAGTAAGACTGTCTTGAGAAATTAATACTTAATGCTTAATAAGGCTACATTAGATTGCTCAGAAGTGACAGTAAAGACATTCACTGTTACAAAAGATCTGTTTCAAATAAATGCTGTTCTATTTCCAGTCATTTTTTCAAGAATCCTGAAAAAATATGATGGTTTCCACAAAAAAATCCTAAACAGATTTTTGAAGGATTATAATGTGACACATAAGACATATATTTGATCACTTCTTTTAACATAATTAACACATTTGAACAACCACAATCTTTTAAATATGAATGATATGTATTTATAGCACACTATCTTGGATATTTGAATATGGAAAAACTGTGAACCTTTGTTTTTAAGTGTGTTCATATTTTTGTTTTTCCTACTAGCTTTGATCTTCTGGCAGTGGGCGGAATCTCCGTGACTCTGTTGTTCCAGCGCGCCCCATTTTTGTCCCAGATTCGGTCTGTCTGGCTTCCATGGAACCAGTTCATGGTCCTGGACCGTGTTTTTATGGAAAGAGCTGAGTCCAAACCACCTGTCTGTGACCTGAAAAACCTGATCAGTCCACACGCCGTTGTTCTATCTGCTCCTCTCCCGCGATTCGCTGCAGACTGTGAGGACAGAGGAACTGTCGTACCTGAACTACAGGTGCGAGACAAATTCACTCTGAGAAAACACTGGATGCAATATCTTAGCCACATACTATGAGACTATACCAGAATCAATGTTACTCAAGTCTCTTGTATACCTCAACTCTATTCATGTGACACATGAAACTGCTCGCTTGCAGTCTTAGACGTGTAATACCTGATACACACTGCGAGCCGGTGCTAGAGAAAGAAGAATGTTCCTATTATAATCAACAAGGGATAAACACAGTGTAAAAATAAGATTTCTGCAGTTGACATTTTTTTCAATTATGAAGTGTGCATTTTCAAGAGTCCAAATCTCAGTTGCGTGAAACTGTGTGAACTTGACACCTTTGTTGATTATAATTTAATGAGAACATTCTAATATTGATGCTTTGCTCACTTTGAGTGTATAATTTACTCAACGTTTGAAGAAAACAGTCTCTCTGAAGTTGACTGATGAATAAAACAGCAAGTAATTCAGGAACACAGTTCTCAGCTAAATTTAGATGTGTAGCCACAGTAACAATATAACATTGAGTTGCCCACACAAAACCACTATTTTTACTTTTAGTATTAATAATCGTGATTGCAATATCAAGGGAAATCAAGGGATTTTTTAATTTTCACACAGTCCTTCTGCTTATGTAGAGCGTTTCAAATCAGTCCCTCATGAGAATTTATTTCAGTTAAGATGCTGTCTTGGAGGGCAGTAGTCTATGTAGGCAGTAAACAGTGAGATGGCTCACTCAGTTTTGGAACGAAGCTGGTGTGTGTGTCTGTGGGCTGTAAGAACTGCAACCTGTGTTTATGGGACATTTATTTGGCAGCATTACGGTCATTGGCTCGGGTTCTGTTCCGTATGGAAAGTGCATGCAGTAAATAGAAATACAATTAATTTCTCTCTCTAACTGTGCCTCTGCCTAATTCATCCTTGTTCTTTGCGTCTGCACGTCTGCTTCTGTCTCTTTCTCTCTGTAGGCGGTCCAAGAGGAGGTGGTTATCCCTGCTACTATTCTGAAGTTAAGCTACCTCTCTTCCAGAGCTCCAGGCTATCGCTCTCTCCTGAGGGTGGTTCTGACCCATTCCTCTCTCCCGCTGGGCTTGGCCAAAGTCCATCTGTCTGTGGCCGTCCAGGGTCGGCAGCTTCTGAAATCATTTCCTGCAGCTCCAAACCTCATATATGTTTTCTCCTGGAATAAAACCGACATCTATGGCCAGCAGGTCACGGGGCTGGTGCAGGCACACGGTGAGGGTCTCTATGCGTATGTAGGAAAGAAAACTTTTGTTTGTTTGTTTGTTTTTTAAGATAAGCCTTCATTCAAATTTTACACTATGATTCAAAAGGTCAGTTTTTAACTGAATACTTTAATAGATTTGTGTTTCAAATAAATGCTGTTCTTTTGAACTTTCTATTCATCAAAGTATCCTGAAAAAAGCATCACATTTTACAAAAAATATTGCTGTTTTCAACAAATCTTTCTTAAACACCAAATCAGTATATTAGAATGATTTCTGAAGGATCATGACACTGAAAACAGGAGTAATGATACTGAAATCATCACAAGAATAAGTAACATTTCAAAATATATTAAAATAGAAAACAGTTATTTTTAAATTGTAATAGTATTTCACAGTCATACTGTTTTTATTGTATTTTTGATCAAATAAATGCATCCTTGATGTCCATAAGACTCAAAAGCAGTTAAACTCATACCGACCCTAAATTTTTAAATGGTATTATAACCATTACACATGAAATAAAATGTCCAGATAAAGTTGTGTGAAGATTAAGTAGAACAACTGGATTGAAGGTACTTAATAAGATGCAAGATGCGCAGCTGTTTAGTGTCTTTCATAATTGAACTGTTTGAATGACTGTGTTTAGGACTCCAAACAGGACTGACAACTGAATTATACCTCACAATACTCCTCTTTCTGTCATTTTTCATAAGCTGAGATTGACAGCTAGCTAATATTAATGATTGACAGCAAAAAAATAACCTACAAAGCTCACACTTATGTCCTGGGTATCAATGCTGTGACTGACAACTGTTTGTCGAGTGTGGTTCTATTCAAACAGCACGAGTCGATCGAACTCGCTCTTAAAATTTAGTTGTGACCCCTGGAAAATGTAAGGAACTAATTTGAATGCAGTTGTCACTGTCTTTTATGACTAAATTTTTTGCATGAACAACCATATTTATTGCTCCAAACAGGACTGACAGCTGTATCCTTCTGTTGTCTGATCGCAGCTCCTCTTTCTTGCTATCTCCCTCTCCATTATTTCGAGATCCATCACAATGACAGCAATCAGACACTGCTGAGAGTCTGAATCCATCATCTTTTTCTCATTGAAAAGCATTCTGTTTTACGGCACACTTACGCACCTACTGAATAATGGCTAAAAATTAGTAATTACTGGCTATTATGGAGGAAATTAACTCCTGTTTTCAAGTAATAATTAGAAAGAATTAAGCAAAAACAGTTCATAGTCATAATAAACAAATGTGTGAAATATGTGTAAACAGCTGGGTTTTTTTTTTTTTTTTCACAAATAGAAATTATTTATCCACAAATTACAGGATGCTAGTATATCTATAATGTATCTATTGTGTAACGTTGTAACATTTTGACAGTTATATTATTAAAAAGGTAGAAATACAGGATCTCTGCCCTGCAAATAGGCAAATATAATTATTGGTTAATAATTATTATTCATCCTACTAATTCTTGTTTATGTTGGCTACAGCTCCAGCGTTGCTATTTTGAAGCACCTGTCTAATTAAGTTCACCGTAACACCATGGCAGCACAACTGTAACTGAAGAAAATATAATTTACCCACATACACTGTAGCAACCTGCTGCTCACTTTAACTGGATTCAGCTCTTTAAACATTTTCCTATGACGTGACACATTTATGTAGAGTAAGGTATTTGTGGATGTTATTCCGTTAGGTAAATATATTTGTAAATGATATGTAGTATCAAGATTTTATATATTAGTTCACATCAGTCTAATTAATCTTGTAAAATGACAGTAATTATTGGTTATACTGGGTAATTTATGCATTAAAATTATGCAGGTTCACTTTAAAATGAAGAATCACCAATGAAATTGTGCTTGAGTAGGTAAATTTGTTTATTCTGATGATGGTGATGGTTATGGTTTGTCTCTTTTGGATTTTGATGATGATGGTGATATTTAATGGGCTAAGTCTGGCACTTACACTGGTGTGTGTGTGTGTGTATGAATTAATGACAGTCTCTGTTGGATACGAGTATGAATCCTGTCTGGACGTTGTGCTCTGGGAGAAGAGAGTTGCTCAGCTGCAGGGCTTTGAGCTGATGCCATCAAACCTGGGTGGATGGACACTGAACCACCACCATGTCCTCAACCTGGAAAGTGGTGAGGGATTATCACACACACACACACACACACACACACACACACACACTCATGCACATGGGTGTTTTCTTCAACTATGGGCACTTTTGGCCCTGTGTACTTTTAGAAATTAAAACACTTTTCAAAATCATTAGTTTATTTACTTTGCCTTCTAAAATTTCCATATTACAGAATTCTGCCATATTTATGTTTTTTGGCTCTAAAACAGTCATAAATTAATTTCCACCAAATCTCATATCAAAATTCATTTTGTGGTGGGAATTAAGAAAATTTAATTTTAAACATTTTTGGAATAAAACGGCAGGCTATATTTCCTTGTATCCTAAATACACACAATTAATATTTTCACAGTTTTGGCAGAAAATTACAGCTTAATAAGAGATGATACATAAATATTGTCTTAATTTTTCACATCTTGTATTTCATCTCAAGCATGCTTTTCACCAACACAACTTTTGATAAAATGTTATCAGTGCAAGATTACTGGCCGCAGGGTAAATGACAACACTGTTGAATAGTAATCATTTGTGTAACAAGCCGTTTTCACACAACAAATGTCTATTTTACATTATCATAGATTTACATAGTCTTTGAAGAATTGTTTTATGATGAATTTCTGTTTTAAGATTGAGAGCCTAAAAGCTAAAAGAATAGTACAATGTTTCCAACAGTTTTAATATGAAAAGTTGATCCCTTGAACCTTCATGTTCTCTAGGAAAAATGAGTTTAAACTATGACCTTCAAACAGCAGCATAGCAGTGTTTACCAAAGAAAGATGCCCAATGTAGAGCACGTTTAAATCTAACATCCTCCCGGTCAATAAATCTTGTTGGCTCCTGAGAGCTCCCTAGATGGCAGTTTGTATCATTTCTTTCTTTAGTTTGTTTCTACAGGGTCTTATAGCACCATCACATTTCATCACTGATATATAAAGGCTTCAATCTAATATTCTGTTTCTTTTCTCTTCTGCAGGTATCCTTCATAAAGGTAATGGAGAGAATGTCTTTATTTCTCAGCAGCCTCTGGTCATCTCCACAGTGATGGGGACTGGGGTGGTCCGTGCAATCCCGTGTCCGAACTGCAACGGCCCAGCCGTGGAGCAGAAACTGTTTGCTCCCATCGCTCTGGCCTGCGGTTCAGATGGAAGTGTGTATGTAGGTGATTTCAACTACATCCGCAGGATTCTGCCCAATGGATTCGCCATCAGCATCCTGGAGCTCAGGTCTGCCATCTTCTATCAGCAAATTATCAGTCATTTCTGAACAGCGTTGGGTTTTTTGTTTTGTTTTTAATTTTATTGTATAAGTAACTTGTATGTAATTTTTATTATTTTAAACTAATAATTTTTATTTGGTTATTTAGGAATGTCAAGCTTTTGATAACTTATTAATAGTGATTTTATGTTTTTTTATTTCTATTGTTTAATTTATAAGAAGTTTAATTATTGTTTTATTTAAGCAATTTTTAATTCTTGTTTATTATTAAAAAGGTAAAAAGGTTGAATCATATACCCTCTTAAAATATTGAAATAAATCAAATCAAATTGTGACATGGTGACATCTAAATTAAACAGTTTTATTAAAAATAAAAAAATATTTAATTATTAGATCATGTAAAAATTACACTTGAGGTTCGTATTCCCTGTTTAAAGCTTATAAAACTTTTCATAATTGTGAAAATCATCTGAGGAATATCTGTTTTTAATTGTTGACTTACATTTTTTTCCATGTTGCGCATCCAGAAATCGTGATATTAGACACAGGTATGTTTCTTTTTCAGAACCGATATCACCATATAGTTTTTCAGTCGTTTATACACTGCACCTGTGCTTGAATTCATTATTTTTATTTTGAATCTCCATTCATCCATGCATCAACCTTGGAGGAGCTATAGAGGTTAAGTGACTCGAGTCTTAAATGCAAAACAACTCATTTAGAGGCAGCAGCCCCTATAGTAAGTCAGCAGAATCAAATTCTCAAAACTGGATCTTTTCTCATTAGAAAGCCCTAAATAAAATTAGTATATTTGATAATATACTACTGATACACTACACTAATGCTCTAAACATAAATATTCCTATGCACAATAACATTAGTGATAAAAAAATACTAGTAACCCCCAAACTTTAGTCAATACATCCCATTAATCCTAAGCTTTAATGACTACAGCCTTTTCCTTCCAACCCTTTAACTGCAATTTTATTCCTTTGATTGTTCCCTCCTTTATTGCATGGCTTGTTTATTTTCTTTTCATTTTTTCATTTTTATCCATTTAATTCATTTAGTTTACCATTTAATTGCTATTGAGCAATTTAATTGCCATCTTTTATCATTTAATATTTGCATACTAATTCATAGTATTTCAATGTGTGTGTTTGTAACTGTTATATTTTTGCATTTGTGTGTGTGCACGAACCCATATATGTGTGTGTTTGTGCATTTGCGGACATGTTTTTGTGTCGGTGTGTGTTATGAAGGCACACTGTGGCAACTGTTGCCTGTAATCTTCAGTGTGTGGTCAGGAATCCATCTGAGGCATTTTTCTGGTCGATGGATTGAACACTAACAGCTTTTCTCAGCAAACCGCTGGCAGCGTCACACCGCAGTCTCCCGTTTATCGTCTGGATCTTCCTCATTTCATGTGAATTTAGAAACGGCGCCCCCCACAGAGAGGGAGTTAGAGTGCGGGATAGACCTCTGCCCCACAGACTAACACCGACAAGCGCACTGTAATCCTTTATCTTTGCGTGCGCATGTGTGTTTGCACACAGTATTACATCCCACAGCAAGGGGGAAATCCTACCTTCAGCCTCCTTTTGGAGATAACGCTTCTGATCAAACCAAAGTCTGATTCGACCTCACAAAGACTCAAAAGAACCTTATAGTATTAACATTTTCAATTTCATCAATCTGTCAGTAAACACAGACAGCTTGACAGGGCAGCTTTTGCCCTTTATTCCTGTATATCGAAAACAGCTTTGAGAGAAACGTGAATCTCTTTTACCATTTAAATGGCTTTGTGAAGTAACTATTTACTCGTGCAACATTTTGCATTAAAAGTCTGTGCTTTCCCAGGGAATTGAACCATGACCTTTGAACTACAGAAACTATTCCCATTTATTATAACGAAAACAGCATTGAAATAAATATTAATGTTTTTGATGTAAATTTGGTTAATGGCTTTGTGGAGTAAATTTACATTTGTGAGACCCTTATCGAAAGCAACTAACAGCAGTGCACACTTTGCCAGTCTGTGCAGTTTTAGGAACTGAACCCATGACCTCGGTGTTGTTAGCAGTTGAGTTACAGAAACTCTCCCCCTTTATTATAACAAAAACAGCTTTGAGAGAAATATTAATGTCTTTTACCATTTCAGTATTGATTTGAAATTGTCTAATGGCTATGTGAACTATTTTTGCAAACTGTTTACATTTGTTAAGCATTTTTACTGAACGCAACTTAAGTGCTTAGGTCTACACTTCATCAGGTGTTGCTAGCGGTTGAGCAACATGAACTACTCCCCTGTACCCCCGACCTCACAGCCCCTACACAGTTCTAATCCTTAAACCCAAAAGAGTGATTCAACTTCCCTCAAATGTCAGAGCAGCAGAACGCCTCGTAATCTTAAAGCACCAAACTCAGACGCCACAGGTGATGTGCCAGAGGAAGTGTTTCACTTTGACAAAGAGAGCACAACCTCAAAAACATGTTTCTGCTGTCAAAAGACAAAAAAGCCCTCATCAATTTTTGTGCGGGACAATTTTTCGCCCTTCTAGGAAATCGTCTTTTTTTCCCTCTCCCTTTCAATTCTGCCTAAGGAACAGTTGAGAAAGAGGCAGCAGGTAGATTTGCTCTTAGGGCAGATGCGGATGGAAGGAAAGGAAAGGAAGATTATAGACTGGCAGGGGTCCGACGCGCTGGAGGGGCTGGGAGTTTTGATCGGGGCTTGAGTTCAGAATGATTGAAATTTCTGCATGGCGCTGAGACCTGGAGGGATTTTTTACTCTAACCTTGTGTGTGCACTAGTCTGCGTCCGGTTGTTTTTCGGCATAGATTCCAACTTTATGAAATAGTTTTAAGCATAAGAATGTTGCCGATATGTGTGAAGCCCTGCTTTGTCATAAAGCCTTGTTAAAATTCTCTTTCTCCAGCTCCAGCCCGGCTCATAAGTACTACTTGTCTATGGATCCTGTGCGCGAGTCGCTCTACCTGTCGGATACCAGCAGCGGGAAGCTGTACCGCCTGAAGACTCTGACTGAACCCAAAGATCTCAGCAGGAACGTGGAGGTGGTGGCTGGCAGCGGGGAGCAGTGCACACCCTTCCACCCGAACCAGTGCGGCGATGGAGGCAAGGCCGCTGAAGCGGCGCTCAGTAGCCCCAGGGGTGAGAATCCAGTGCACACACATGCTGCGTTTCCCAACTCAAAGAGAAAGAGCGAGTGAGCGAGGTGGAGTGGTTATTGAAAAATAGCGGCATGTTTCAGCCAGAGAAATGGGAAAACTAGAAAAAGTAAGATAAATGAAAGATGCCTTCCCTCTTTGCTAAATCAGGCGGAGCGGCTATTAGTCCCGCCTATCCATCACTGCCACTGTCTCTTTAAACCCGTCAGTCGGGCTGACGGACAGACGGGGGCGTGGCTAACGGGCACGTATGTTCTCTTATCCTTCAAGCTTCATTGTGCACTCTCTCTCTCTCACACAGAAACTCACTCACTCAACTGTCGCAGTTAAAAGCCTCCACTTACTTGTAAACCCCTGAGGATAGAATTCATAAAGAATCCCAGAGCAGGAATGTTATGTATGCGTGTGTGCGCACGCTTTGATTTCGGACTGTTCTGCAAAGGGCTGTGTTTCAGATCAAACTCGAAATCACATTTAAAACTGATTTAAGCCTTTTTACACTCACTTCAACGATCCATATGCATTTTTTTTCTGGCAAGCTGATGGATAAAAGCCTTCCTTTGTGCGCGTCGGGGTGGAATACCCGTTTCTCCCTTTGTTAAAGTGTTTTTACTGAAGTCTATTATCTATAACAGGCTCTGACCGAAATGCTGAGAGCTTCAATAACTGCAATCCGACCTCCTATGTTCTCCGGCCATGAGGGGGTCCACACAAATAGACTGCAACCAAAGCATTAACATGTCCGCATGGTGATTTTATTTCTATTTAGTTCTGCTAAACTGACCCATAATGCTGAAATGTGTCACTTACATACGAGTTTGACAGTTCTGTACGTTGGTGTGTGGCTTGACTTTGGCTTGCTGTTGATTCAGTTAATCTCAATATACAGAATGTTTTATAATCAATATCTCTTTATACACATAGAAACTCAGAGTGATGCAGTATTGATCTCTGCACCACAGCAGCATCTTCCGTGACTATGATCTCTTTAGTGCGGTAAAAACTGATAGTCTTCGGCTAGCTTCACCAGCAAAGGCCCAGAGCTTCATGCAGAGAGCCAGTAAACAAGCCGAAATAAAATCAAAATCAAGATCTTTTTTTGTTTTGAAAAGGAGATTTTATTTTCAGATTTAATGGAACATTACAGGAAAATATACTAGCAGGATTGACACTTTCAGCATCTGTAAATAATGATTTTTGTGCATTTTTTGCACTGTAAAAAAATTATTTTACCACCCGCTGTATTTGTTGCTCAAAGACCAAGTTGAGGTCGGGGATTTACTATTAAGGCCCCAAGACTTTTCCAGTTTTTCATGTTTTATTGGATAAGGAATTAAGGATAAGATTTTTCTTTGTTTTTATTATTATTTTTATTATTTTTGGTACTCAAAGTTTACTCATAATTAATCCAAGATATAAGGTATAAGATTATAAGAGTTATAAGATTTTATTATTTTACACGACTTTTCAGGTCTACAAATCAATCTTTTAAAATTAGGCTGCCTCATATACCCAGGTTTTCCAAGACAGTGGGAATCCCCGTTCTTCAAAGAAAAACAAAAGCAGTTATTCAAGGTGTGGATCCACCGTGAAAAAGAAATATACTTAAATGTATGTGAAATACATTTATTTCATACTTAGTATACTACAAATACATCTACATCTACATCTATTTATGTACTTAATAAAAATACCCTGCAATTGTACTTTTAGTATGCTAAAGTGGTATACTTTTAGCATACTAAACTGCTATACTTTAAGTCTGCTACATTGGAGCAACAAATTTTGTACTTAATGCACTTTAATTGTGCAGAAGTAATGCTGAAGTCCAACTAAAGACATACTGAAGTATATTTGATTGTGCTAAAGTGGAACTATTGCTAGTATACATCAGGTACACTTTAACTATCTTGCATTTAAAGACTGATATTATTCAAGGATTATACCGTCCTTATCAGTAGTGTTATTAAAACACATTTTAGGCTTAATATTAAGAAATGTGCATTGTGCGTAAGTAGTACTTCAAAAAAGTTTATTATAATTTTTATATCAGTAAATCTGAAGCAATATGTCAGTAAATATGTTAACAGATTTGAAATATACTTAGTATGAAAGAAATGTATTTTAATTATATTACTTTTTTATTAGGGATAAAATAAGTAATATCTTCATTTTAGCTGTTTTGGCTTATTTCAGTGTTTGTTTTGTCCTATTTTAAGTCATTTTAAGACATCTTGAGACATAAAAACATTTGTGACATGCTTTGAAAAAAAAAAACATTATCAAAAAATGAAAAAAATGCATCATGGTTTTTACAAAAAAAAATATTAAGCAGCACAACTGTTTTTAACATGATAATAAAAAGAAATGTCCTTAAGCACCAAATCAAAAAAAAAAATGTTTAGATGTAGATTTCATCTTCCTTTTTCGGTTTAATTAGTAATCAGATGGTTAAAACATTTTAAGAAAAACATTGTAATCCCTTAAGTATGCTACTCCATTAAGTATCCTGATGGAGCAACCGCTGAGCAACTCCTCTGGGATTCATGTATACAGTATGTGTCCACACTGTATGTTTGTGTCAGCGTGTGCTGTGTATATGTGCTGTACAAGCTCAGAATGTGGGTGAGCGTGTGGTACAGATGCAGCTCTCTATGATTCACCGAAATCTTGGATTCAGGGTGGAGAGAGATAGAAGGAGAAAAGGGCACATTAATTCACAGGTCCCTGTAGGATAGGGTGCTCGCTGTCTGGTCTGATGCCAGCCGAGAGTTTAAGAAAAATAGAGAGAGAGAAGTGAACAGACAGGCATGCTCCATTCAGTCTGAGCCCAGTAGACTCAGCGAAGAGAAAAACTCCTGAAGTCTAAATTAATGTGGTCTGCTTTTGAATTGTATATGTGTGTGACGATTAGCTACTCCTCTGATCATTTTCAGTCAAACCAGCATTTTGCATTTTAGAAGATAAGTAAGAAAAGAGGGTTCTGGACATGGGGGTCTCTCTGTGTCTTCAGGACTCTTTGAAGGGCAGAGGGAGGTTTACCCCTCTGAAGGCAGAATAAATAATTAAGCTCGTTATGCTCGTTAAGTGGGTAATATGCCTGGTAATTAGCACCCATAACAAGATGCATTTGTAAACAGGCTTATTGAGGCAGATAGAATTTCTGCAACAAGGGTAGTGTGTGTGTGTGCGTGTGTGCGTGTGTGCGTGCGTGCGTGCGTGTGTGTCTGTGTCTGTGTGCGTGTGTCTTCACGTCTTCACATGTGTTTCTGTCTGGTTTACAGCACAACATGATCTGTATTGTTTTTTTGCATGCAAGTCTGAATGGATGCTCTGCAATTAAAAGGCTGTATGCCGCTCATTATGACTGAATAGTAGATTAATATGTACTGTAAACTGAACAACAAAAATAGGGGAGACTGGGGCTACTCTAGTGAATATTTCTCAGAATTGATTTACTTTTCAAAATCAGTTTCTCTGTAGGGACATACATCAAAGTCTTGGCCACAAAAAAAAACTATTGAACATTTCCACTGTTATTGCCCAGGAAAAATGATACAGATCAGTTTTCATAATGGCAGTCTGCCACTACATACCCTATTAGAGGCTATTTAATGGCTTTCCAACTAAATTTAAACAGTGAAACAATAATGCAGCACATAATTCATTGGTATTATACAGAAATATCAAACTATTATTTTGGCCAACGAAAAAAAAATTATTAAAATTTATTAAAAAACAATTATAATATATTAAACACATCTGATAACTTACAATAATTGGTTTAAAGGGGTGGTTGACTGTTTTTTTTTTTTTTTTTTTCTAGGCATGATTGTGTTTATGGGGTGCAGTCTAACGTGTTAATGCTTCGTTTTTAAAAAATACATTATTTTTCACATAACTTACCTTTATTCTACACCACTCTGTCCCTTCTCATTTGAACGCTCCGATGAGTTCCTGTTTTTATGAAGCCCCTCCCTCAGAAATACGCATTGAGCTCAGATTGGTTAGCTGGCCCAGTGTGCTGTGATCCGCTAAACCACCAGTGTGCGTCTAAACGTCACGCCTCTCACCTCAGCGGCATGTGCTCCGGTTGTATTATAAACAGTGGTGTCGTCTATATTGCTTATCAATTTGAGCCTGATTGAGACCCAGAGAATATTAGGGAAGAGGATCGCGCAGAACCTGTGCAAGCACAGCTCTCAATCGTATGCTTTTTGTTTGTTGTTGTCTCATACATTTAGATACGGTAAATGCTACTGCTTCTGTTTGCTTTTAATATATGGTTTTATACTGATTAAAGCTTTAATACAGCACGGCAACCACATGCGCATCCATGTTTAACGCTGCTCATAGCTATGTGAAAAATATCTGTCTGTATATAAACATAAAGTGTATAATTGGAATTTGGAACAGTTTATTGGAGCTGATGAGATGATGATCGAGAGAGAGAGAGATGCGGAGCAGAGTGTGTGCAGAGCAGGAGGGCGCGAGGGACAGGATTAAGAACCACTGCTTTAGAACCTTGATTTTGAAACTTGTGAATCCATTAGAATCGCTAGAAGACAGAATCGCGATTCATATACAAATAGATGTTTTCCTGCACCCCTAGATTTGACGGCATGGCAACAACTCTTCCTCTTCTATAAAGAAGCGCAACATGGCCCCGCCCCCTTTGTTGCATGTTCCCGGGGGCAGGGTTTATGTACATTTCTGGATTCATGATGTAACGAACCCGGGAAGTAGCTCGTTGTTGTCCCTACGAGCTGTTTTTGTTTGCATTGAACTTTCAGCGTCGTAACTTTGCAGATATTGTTTATGCTCAAACAGTAACATTACACACTAACTGACGTTAAAAAAGTAAAATCGCAATCAGCCTCTCCTTTAATAATAATAAGTTGGTTTTGATAATTGGAATTGAGATGCTACAATTATATATGTAGGCAAAAGTCCAAATAATAGCAAACATAAATGACAAATTATGACAACTGTCATAATTATGTATGAAACATGTTTTTATGATTGCCCTTGTGACAACTAGCCAGGTCTCCCCTATAAAGCAATGAAACTGATAAAATGAATTGGTTTACATCACATAAACACTCTATTTTGACAGCTTGCCAAATGTATATGAAAATGACTAATAAATGGATGTTTGCTGTAGATTTGATTTGTATATGGAGGATTGTTTTACTGGCAAATTGGTGTTTGGTTGTAAATGTAAACTGTTGCATTGATTTCTGGTCGTTTTTGAGGTCAACAGATGATCCATACATATTTGCTCCAAAATATAAGTCAAAATATTGTTTAAATGTGATTGAGTCAGCCCGACTACATTAGTTTAAGTCATTTTAAGGGTCATGGCAGGTAGAAAATAAGCTCCTTAAGGAAGCAGCTGCACATATTCAGTTTTTACAGTGTGGGTTGGGAAAGAAACAGTTGATGCCACTAGTGAAGTACTGCTCTGTGTCAGCTATTATAAGCAGTTTATCCATATGGAGAAGGTGCTGTTACTGCTATCCATACTGACATGTGTGAGCTGTCATTTACTGGAGCTGTGTTGAGATGCACTCTCTGGGCAGGTTTTCTTGCCATATACTGTCTCCAAAAATATGTGGATCCTGTTAGTATTATCTAAATTGTGAATCCAAATAAACCATTTAAAACATCTGGCACTGCGTGTGTGTGTGTGTGTGTGTGTGTGTGTGTGTGTGTGTGTGTGGCTGTGTGTGACTCGATCTCTCCCACAGTAAATCAACGTGGTGAGAACAGACCAATATGTCTGCTTATCTCTGTGATTCTCATTAGAGGGAGAGAGCGAGAATAAAGAGAGCAAATTAGAGAAGGGAAAGGAAAGCCGCAAACACACACACAAACACACACACACACATACACACAGTGCTATTTGCCATAACAAACTCTAATGTGTATGTGAGAGATGGTTATATAAGCCCGTTCCCACTTCAGAGTGAAATCCCTCTGGAGGACAAAAATATCAGCGACATAGAAAAAAGAAAAAAAAAAAATTCATAACCTCTGTGCTTATTTGTGTGGAGGTGTTCCAAATAGTATACAGTACTACCTTACTACTCTTACTACTGCAGCAGAATGTAGCCTGTATAGAAGCATAGAATACATGGATTTTGGCACTGGATTTGTACACTGTACAGAATACTGCATCCCACAGTGCAATACACTCAACTTGACCTTCAGTTTCCAGTGTGACAAATTAGCCAGAGATGATATCAGCTGTGATTTTTATAACATATTTCTTGACTCATTATTTGATCGTTATAGGTAAGACATAAAATTCGATTACAATTGCAAAATAATCATTTTTATTTTTTAGTATGACAACTTTTTACATGCCATAAAGTTTACTGTGAAATATTGTTTAGCTTGCTCTTAATAAAAATGAGGTGGCTGTATACGGTGCATACTAAACAACATTAAGTTAATATTCCATTCAGAGCATAGTTAGCTCCTTACAAACCGTATGCTTTGAAAGATCTGTGGAACAGACGTCTTTAAAGAAACAATAACAATAAAGCACAATGAAGTCTTTGACAGCAATGAGGGTGGCGATTGTTTCCTGATGTTAGTGGCCTGGAGGTGTATTTGTGCTAAAGATCAGTTTTAATTAAACTGTAACAATGTATGTTTGTGCATCGTTCGATTTAAATGTAAAACCGAGTTGCCTTGCACAGCTCAAGGTGATTTGCAAGCATTCGAATAGAACAAGACAAATGAAAGAGAGAAATTGGATGAACAGTGAAAAGAAATACCGGATTCTTTTGCATATCTGATGTAATTTCGCATAAATCTGCATATATAAGATAATTTGCATATATTTAAGATGATGTGAACAGAATGATTGCACACAGAGGAATATACTGGCTGAGACGGTGAAACTCGTCTTTCTTCATTGCACTGTGAAGCTGTGACTGCATCACCAGTGCAAAAGTAACCTTATTTGTTACACCAATAAAGCACATTAAAACTGAAAGAGATGGAGAGAAATGACTGTGTGTGTATCCTGTTGTCCTGCAGGTATCGCAGTGGACAAGCACGGGTTCGTTTACTTTGTTGACGGATCAACGATCCGTAAGATTGATGACAAAGGAGTGATAACAACCATCATTGGGTCAAACGGACTCACGTCCTCCCAGCCAATCAGCTGCGACTCTCGAATGGACATCAGCCAGGTGAACAAAACACACACACTCGTGCAAACTTACATACGGTGGCTCCAAAAAGCATTTAGAATAAACCAAACGTAATGTGTGAATGTCATTGCATTAGAAACAAATATCAAGCCAAGTGGCTTCTGCAAACAAGTAATACTTGACCTTTTCTCAGAACTAACTTCATTTTTCTTAGATATTTTTGCAATTACTTTTAATCAGCTGGTCCCAAGGTTATTTTGCAGTACACGTATGAAGCAAAATGGCAGATTTCAAATACATACTAGGGTACAAAAATAAATACGGTACATTTTTCATGTTGACTGTACCTCTTTAGGACTAGATATCAGTGCAGATTTCCTGATTCACTTTTAATTCACAAGCTGTCAACTATGTTTTAATATACAGTGTTTCCCCTAGATTTATGACTCTTTGGGGGGGTGGGGAGGTTCTGTTTTTCCATTTTAATTTTTAATGGTCAAATTAAATTGTATTAATCAAAAAGCATGTCTTATTAATTAAAATCATGAAACTTAAACAATTTAACATCAATTTATTAAAAGTTTAACAAAAATTACTTGTTTATGGCCCAAAGAAATGTTTTATTTTTTCCAACCTTATGTTTTATTGTTACCAAATTCTGTTTTAGCATGTCTAATTATTTGAAAGTATAAAAACAAGTTTCATTTATTCTTACAATAGCCTTATGATTTTTTTTCCTCAGAAATTCTGTGTTGTGTATTTACATTTTTAAGGCATAAAACATTAATTTAATTTATCTTTTAATTAATTAAAATTAAACAAATCTTATTTTTTGGAAAATAAGGGGGATTAAATATTACAATTAAAGCATTGAAGAAATATTGTATGATTATTCCTTAAAAATAAGGTTTTAATAATTTTAATAGTAGTAGTAGCCTATAATGTACATTCTACTGAACAATAGTAATATATTTCTGCCGCAATGTCTTCAAGTGAAACCGAAGTTTTATTTTGATGGTTTGCCGTGAATACATTTCTGTGTGTAGATGATATAAGGATAGCTTTACTCAAATGAAACGGTAAAATGCTCATGAAGTGACTCTCAGAGCAGTTCTGGGGATGTTGTTCATGTATTTATGTCCTCATTTAGTGAGGTGGCAGACATTAATATCACCACAAGCCTCACACATGCTTCTGTATTAGTAAACAAAACCGCGCGTCTGCGCCATACATTAACACGGAGACATGCAGAATTCATATTTAAATAGTCGTTTTGTGGCTTAATATTTACAAATACTAGTGGGTGTGGGAGTGGGCTCACTTATGTGTGTGTGTGTGTGTGTGTGTGTGTGTGTGCGCATCGGGGCGAAACTCCGCTGTGCGTGATACAGAGAGCGCGACCATGTAACGTAGAGACAGAAATAACATGCTGTCGTGTAAATAAAATAAATAACATAAGGCTATTTAGTTTGTTTAATAAAAGAACAAGGTATAGACCTGTTCTATAGGAAAGGTAACTTTAAATGACTTCTGTTGTGATCTGGCGCTATAGAGAAAATAAAATTAACTTGACCTTCAAGGGGGGCAGGGGGTGCCGTTGGAGGGGCGGGCCGCCCCCCTAACATAATGGCAGGAGAAACACTGATATATTTGTGTATATATTTTTCACTTACAATGTCCATTTTGCCATCAAATAAAAAAATCGACATTATCATCTTTTATTAAACTGTTAATTCGTTAAAACCATTATTGATTAAAAGAACCGACTCACTTTTGTTTTGGGCTACACTGTATGTTGTTGATTCACTAAAAGAACCAGCATAGAAGAGTCATTTGTTCATCAGTCGGACTACACTGCATGTTTTGATTCACAAAAAAGAATTGTTTGTGATTTGGGCTACATCGGTCACGCTGTATATTTTTGATTTATGGAAAATAACTTCAGAAATTTTGTTGATGAAGCAGACTACACTGGTTACACTCTCTGTTGTTAATTCACTAAATAGAACCATCCCATACAAATCTATTTTTGTGAATTGGGCTACACTGGTCATGCAATATATTTCTGATTAGCAAAAAAAAAATCACACTATATATTATTCATTCACCAAAAAATAACCATTACATGTTTGTTAGTCAGGCTACACTGATCATGTTGTATGTCTGTTTTTGCCCCACAAGTACAACTCAATAGAAAGACACTTTCTTGCCGTTATTTACATAGTGTTTTTGTTGCAGCACATTCAAAACAGACTGCAAAGTCATGTTCACAAGTCAGGAAAGACATGATTTCTTTTGCCATGTCACCAAAGATTCAACACCGCCACTGAAAAGCAGTGCAAAACACGATGCAGGGAACTTTATAAAACCATTCATTTTAAAATATGACAACAGGGCCCAAACAATGCATTTTTGTGAGTTAGTTGAACAGAACGCAATACAAATATGTTTTTTCGGATGTTCTGCAAATACAACAAACACTAAAAAAAGGTAATGTTGTTGATTTTGAGAATCAATATGGGAATGTTTAAATTAGGTTTGAGATTTATTAGAAAAATTAATACTTTTACCCAGTCCTGTACATTTTATACACATACAAATTTGCACATCATTTGTGTGCGCATAAGATCTTTCTTAGAGATGGCCTACCTCTGTCAGTTTAATAACCGCTTAACTTGTTAAAGGCAGTCACACACGCTTTTAACTTTCTGTTTGCGTGCAGACATCAGAAAAATGATCTGTCAGTATGTCTTCTCAAACGCTCGCTTAAATGAAGTGAATAACAGCACACAGAAGCTGAGGAGCTGAAAGATGAAGGAAACCCTTCATACACACCCCACACAGCGAGAGTCTCGACCAACCCTCGCTCTCCCTCCTTCTCTCTCTCTTTCTTTCAACCTTTTCCTTCAGCTCCACAGGATTCACGCGCACACACACTTTTCACTGTTCACCTCAAGAGTGAGAAAGTGCTGATACCGAAGGTCTCTCTGGTGCTACAGAGTTACATTATACAGCTTGCAGCAACATCCTTACTTTTCTTTTATCTCTCTCCCTCTCTTTCTCTCTCCATCCTTTGAGGTTTCCGCCTTTTTCTGTTCTATCCATTTCGAACACTAAAATCGTAAAGCCTTTCTCAAACATAAGGCAATTCCACGTCTTTATTTTAAAGTGCTCTTTAAAATCTATTTTACTCTCTCATTCTGTCTTTCTCTCCCCCAGCAGTTTAACTTAGTGTGTCCTCATTAAATCTGCAGGACTGCTCTCCCTTCAAAGTCAGATACAATTCTTCCCGCTTCTGAATAGCATCAATTTTTGGCAGACTGTCCCTTGATTTCTCTTTCATTCTCTCTCGCTCTCTTTCTCACTGCCATCTACACACACACACACACACACACACTGCACTTCTTCACAGTTCATCCGGCGGGGTGTGTTGTGTGTGAATAAGAATCAGACAGTGAGGAGAGATAGAGAGAGAGAGAGAGAGAGAGAGAGAGAGAGAAGGGGAAATGAGGTGCCGCAGGCCACTGGGTAAAAGAAGCACTGAAATCTGCATAATTCCCAGCATGCCTGGGATATGACACACTTCACACCCAATACTGTCCGGCTGTCAGGCAGCTGCGGACACACACACACACACACACACACACAACCAAGATGTGGTTTTTGTACCTGGCTGCACATTAGGGCTGGGTGCTGTGACTAAAATATTATCACTGTAATGGTATATATCACAATGTAGTTATTTTAACAGGAAATTTAAAAGGGAAATGGTTAATATCATGGGTGTAGATAGCCAAGGGGGTATTTTTTTTTCTCCAGACTCGAACAGTGCTACGGCTCCCTGCCCCTGTGTTATATGATCAGACTGCAGTCCACATGGTTATTTTAATGATAGTAGACCATAGACTTACTGTGTGACATTTTTTTTACATTGTTTTAAGCAACAACAAAAAATAATTCATTATCACTTTTTGACACATTATCACAATTATTCACTCACTTAAATTCATATATTTTATGTGTATAAACTGTAAAATATTGTTTTAGAATGCTGCTTTGAATTTGCCTCTATTAAGTTCCCAGCTTCCTCACGTTTGAGTAACTCTGGTATATATTAACTTACCATGTGTTAATACTTTTTAAATAATCAATTAAGTTAAATACTTTATAAATGAAAGGTACTGCGTCTCATTGGATTATTTGGTCTGTGTATTTTCAGTTGGTGCACATCACAAAATATATATACTGTGTATGTGTTACTGTGTGAGTGTGTATGTAATATTATATATAATGTTATGAATGATGCATAATGTAATTTATAATTAGATACTTGTACATATATAATCATTGTATTGTTCAATATGTATAATATTTTTTCATTATATTTTGGTGTATATTCATAACAAATATGTCTAGCATCAGTGCAAAAGCAGCCTTAATATGTATCACTAGATTTCGAAACAAAAGAAGCAAAACAGCAAAACTAATGTTGTAAAATGGATCAGTGGAGGCGGGGTGCATCTTTTGGCTCTCATAGTTTAGCATACTTCCTTTTTTGTTGGTAAAAGAGATTTTTCCACTTCCAGTGGTGAAAAGTAGTTTTGGCATTTCCACCTCCAGATGACCGGCGTGCGACACAGTTTGCAGAGAATATTTTTCTGCTCGCTCTCAGATTTTGTAAATCCAAACCATGTCCACACAATACAAGACACAGTATGATATCAATTCTTCACTTGTTTGGTACTTTCACATTCCTCCCTGTTTCATCTCTTCCCTGTATATATAATGTAAAACAGTCCTGCCTACTGATGTTACATGTAAATCGGTATAATAATAGTCAAAATGAGATAACTCGCTGTCCTTCACGTCAGCTGGAGAGAGTGCATCTGAATGGGCCATGAGCAGATGAGAGTGGCTGTGAAATCTGTCATGATGAAAATCACACTTTTCACATTCATAGCAGTTAATAATATACATTTGTGTATCCACAGGTGCGTTTAGAGTGGCCCACAGACCTGGCAGTGAGTCCGCTGGATAACTCTCTCTACGTTCTCGATAATAACCTTGTGCTCCAGGTGAGCGAGTCCCAGCAGGTGCGTGTGGTTGCTGGACGACCCATCCATTGCCCCATGGCCAGTATTGAACCGGTTCTTCTGGGGAAAACAGCGGTGCGTTCCGTGCTGGAGGGAGCGAAAGCTATCGCTGTCAGCCACCAGGGTGCTCTGTACATCGCCGAAACCGACGACCGGAAGCACAGCCGTGTACAAGAGGTCTCCACAAATGGAGAAATGGTCATAATCGCGGGGGCGACCAGTGAATGTGATTGTAAGATTGACCCTAGCTGCGAGTGTTTCTCAGGTGAGATAAACGTGCACCAAAACTGCTATACGAAGAGATTTTCCTTTGGGTTATTCATATTAATGTTGTGTTATTTTTCCATGTCAAACTCTTTTTTTAATAAACCACTGGTTATAAAAATTATGAATTTTTAATGCAGATTTTGTCTTGGGTGAGTTTTGAAAAATTGCAACACTGGGATTTGAAGGTAGCAAAATTTCAGCACTGTTATAATAAAGTATACAAATTGGCTTTCTTGAGCATCCTTCCCAGCAAGCTAGGAGGCTGAAATTCAAATATGTTAATTTCAGAGCAATCCTCTGATACTCTCTAAAATTTCATAATCCTGGAAGAATTACTTCCGAATGCATACAAGCCTACAGTGCAGTTGCATTGACTTCTGTAAAAGCCTTTCCAGTAAGCTAGACAGCTGAAACTTGAGTATGTTCGTCTGAGCGCGGCCCTCTTACACTCACTAATGTTTTACTTGCCTACGTTGAAAATCATTAGGAATAGTTTATCCGTGATTTACTCAATTGTCTCTCCCTCTATATATTTTTGTATACTTATATTGTTTATTGCCCTACTTATATAATTATATGAAGGATAAATGACGCTGTTTAGTGTATGTGTACCACATCATGAGTCCAAGACATTTTTTCCTTTCGGTAGGTGCATACACTACCGTTCAGAATTTTTTCAGTTTTTTTTTCTTTTGAAGGAAAGTATTAATTCATCAAAAGTGGCAAAGACATTTATAATGATAGTGTTACAAAAGATTTCTTTTTATAAAAATGTCTCTAATGAACAGTCTATCACATTTCCAAAATTAAAATTAGAATCATTTTTAAGGGATCTTAAGACAGTGAATGAAAGCTGAAAATTCAGCTTTGCCATCACAGGAATAAATAACATTTAAATATATTTAAGAAGAAAACAATTGATAAAAATTGCAATAATATTTCACAATACTATTTTTACAGTTCTTTTTTTTTTTTTCAAATAAAAGGAACCTTGGTGAGCGTAAGACCCTCCTGTCAAAACACTAAAGAAAAAATCATTTACTGACCAGTGTTACTGGTCAGTAAATGATTTTATATTGAGTTATATTTTCTTTTTTTTTATTCCATTCAATTGTGAAATGAAAAATGCAAAATATTATATATTATTTCTATTTATTACAAGTCCAGTGCTTTTTTGGGGGCCAATTACGTTTTTGCTGCATTTGATCCAAGCCAGTCAGCAGTGTGTCAGTAGGCAGCTTGTTGTGTGACAGTAGCATGCTGGGAGATTCAATTTGTACATATCTCCCTGCCAAACGTGTTGCTATGACACATGTAAGAGTCTGAGCTGCAGTTGCACGCAGGTTTAATTATTGAAAAATCTTTATTTATTAACTACTGTAGACAAGTGTTGCAATTTTACTGCAGCGGCTCTCTGAGGGTTAATCGTTAAGCCCAACACTGAATGCCTAATGAACTAGACTTCCATTTCTTTCTGTTCCTTTTTCTCATTCTCTCCACAAATTTGTCCCCAGGTGATGGAGGTTATGCTCGTGACGCCAAGCTGAAGTCTCCCTCGTCTCTGGCGGTTTCTCCTAATGGCTCCCTCTACATCGCCGACCTCGGGAATGTGCGGATACGCCGGCTCGCGGCTAACCATCCTCAGCTCACTCCCGAGGGGCTGTACGAGCTCACCTCGGTTGCAGACCAAGAGCTCTATCTGTTCAGTCCGAACGGTACTCACCTGTTCACCCGTAGCCTGGTGACGGGGGACTACCTGCTTAACTTCACATACACCCCTGAGGGCCACCTGAGCAGCGTAGCAAACAGGGAGGGCACGATAGCACAGTTGCGGCGGGATGCTAATGGCGTGCCCCTGTGGCTCGTGGCCCCGGGCGGCCAGGTTTACTGGCTGACCATCAGCAACGCAGGAATGCTGAAGCGCATCTCGGCTCTTGCACACGACCTCGCGCAGCTCAGTTACTACGGCAACACGGGGCTGCTCGCCACCATCAGCAACGAGAACGGCTGGACTACTGTCTACGAGTAAGTGATGCCCTTCTTTTACTCTCCCTTTGTCTGTCTCTCTCTCATCAGGAGAGTGCGCAGCATCGCGTGATTTATAGGCTCGCATGATAGCGCTATCTGTCTTGGTTTTGGTGTGTCATATCCTCTCTTTGCTTCCTTTAGAGTCTGTTTCGGCTGCCACGCAGCCTCACTTGCACAATCTGATAGTCTAAAGCTGTTTTATTAGCAGGAAGAGTAGCAAGATTCTGCTGTACTGTATATAAAACAAAATTCCCTTCCAGCATAGATTAATCTTTACCTGTGTCTAATCTAATCACGCTTTATCAGAATTTATCAGAAGGAAAATAATCTAATACAGTCTGATCGACAGTGTTACTTGAGATCGTTTGAAGGAGTGCAGCAGTTCGATTTCTCAAGCTGCGTGTTTTTCTGCTGCAATGAAAATCACTCAGCCTTAATCTATCCAATAAAGAAAAGAACTCTGTATCCTCTTCTGATTTCACTATGAAAGAGCCCAGGTACCTGCGAGTGTGTGTGTGCGTGTGTGAGTGTAAACTGTTTGCATGGGCATTTTCAGGGATTTGTGAGACTGAGCTGCAAGTTCTAATTTAGTGTGAAAATGTCAGGGGCTTCTTTTCCTCTCTCTCTTTCTCTCCTTTTTGTTTGATCAACTCCGTGACCTTTCACACACTGTGTTTACACACACATACACACACATCTACACGTTTTCATGCAGCTCATGGTGTAGTGTTGAGGCAGATCACATGTCTGGCTCCCTGTGTTCAGTCTGTTATGAGACACTGCCCCCTGCTGGTGCATGCTAGTGCATCCTCAAACGTTGTGGTTCGCGGGAGAAGCACAAAAATCATAGTTTGGTTTAATACATGTCCTGTGAAGCAGTAAACAGAAAGCAGTATTTTTTGCAATGGCAATACTCTATATATTAACATTAGTTAATTCATTAGATATCATGATCTAACAATAACCAACCATTTGTAACAACATTTACTGTGTTAAAACAGGTTATTACTAATTTATTTAAATGCATTATATGTGTTATGTGTTGGTATGATGTGTGTAAAAATTAACATTAACCTACAATAATAAATGCAGTAAAAATTCTGTCTTTTGTTAGTTTACCACATATTAATATTAGCAAAATTACATTAATTATGATTAATAGAATTAAAATACAATTGCACATGATAATAACAGAAAGCAATATTTCTGGGGTGATAACAATTTATAATTTACAATTTACAGTTCATGATACTGTTATGAAAATGTATTAACTCATGTTGATTAATTACATTTTTTGTTAGAATTTTTGTTAATCTATTTGTTTATAATTTTTAAATGGGTTGATATGTAATTCTTTATGCCTGTAGCTTATTCAGCAACAGTGGGGAAGCTTATATAAATTGTTGCAACATTCTGTTCTGCACACAGCACTGAAAGAATTAGCGGAAATGGTGTGTTGACTTTGATCAGTTCCCTCATCCAGAAGTAATAACATACCTCAAAGCAGAATATGCGCCAACGTAGGTGTTGCAAACTCGTCAACAAGCGCCCCTGGTACAGGGAAATTTCTTAGATCTGATATGCATGCAGTAATGACTTGAGATAAAAAGTTTTTTTTTTATTCTTCTGATCAGATAGGCTGTGTCTCAAACCTAGCTGCCTATCTAAACTTTGTTTTGGGGAATTTTCATTCCCCAAATATTCGTTTTACCTTTTGGAGTTGTTCGTTTAGCCATTATCCAAAGTAATTTACAGATGAGGAATACAACAAAAATGAATCATTGCATGAGAAGTACTGCAATTCATAGTTCTAGAATTGCTCAGAAAAATTCAAGCTAGAATAGAGATGAAAGGGAGCGGCAATGTGAGAATAGTAAGTAGATTATTATTTATTTATTTAATTTTAAAAAGAGTTAGTGCAAAAATAGCATTGAGACAAATGCTAAATCAAAGCCAGCTTGTGGTGTTTCTGGTCTTTTAATGGTCCATCTATTGTACCTGACTGATCTGTAAACAGAAAATTGCAGGAATACAATCTCAGGCATCATTAGTCAACTAAACATGCACATCTAGGTGTAAGGAAAAGATGAATTTCTCTACTAAGATTATATGGTTGTAAAAACACTTACAGCTGGCCCTCCACCTGAAAATCATTTTGAGTTTGAGACCCCTAATACAGACATTTTTGAATGTGCCGAGGAACTTGAGGGAGTTCAGAAGATCATTCCTCCATTGAGGAATAGTGGAATTTCGGGAAAGTGATTTCGTGTCTGTTGATTTGATTTGCAAAAGTGAGAGGCTGCTCAATATGCATGCTTTAGTGTCTTGGTGAAAGCTTCTGGCAACCAGTGAGGCGAGACGAAGGCGTTCGAATGATCGATTCAAACGTTCAAATGCACCTATGATGCCCAAAAATGCGTCTAGGTAGGCAGCTCATTAAGTTTTGACACATAGCCATATTAGTTGTGCTTGCTAAGGTGAGCATCACTATCACTGTTTCTCCTACCACTCAGAACACCTTAGCAACCGCATAGTAACCGCTCTGCTCGTATTTACTTCAGAAAATGCAGAAATATAGTTTTAGAACAAGATTACAGTAGAGTTTTAATGAGAATCCAGTATCATAAACCATGTGGATTAGGTGCTTATCCCTGCACAGTCAATCCATTTAGTCCCTTTTCAAATCAGGTTTATTTGTATAGCGCTTTTTGCAATACACATTGTTCCAAAGCAGCTTTAGAGAAAATAGAAAAATAAAGAAGATAAAAGGAAAAGAAAAATAGTGGCTTACAACCCACCAGTGAGCAAGGAAAGGAAGGAAGAAGGCCCTAAGATGTTTAAGTAGATGAGGAAGAAACCGGCATTTCAGGCAGACTCAACATTTTGAGTAGAGGAGAAGACGGCAGCTGATGTCTCTTGATCTAAACTCCAGGCCTTTGAAAGCTCAAGAGCTTCATCAAATGAAAAGCTTTTATTCTTATACATCGGTGTGGGTGGCCAGACGCAAGTATATGAAATAAATTGGCATTGACATTGATAAGACATAAATTAGGGGCAGAGAAGATGAGCTGGAGCTGTTTAGTTCTAAAAACTACTCTAGAAATGGAGAAAGAGAAATGAAACATGTCAGAACAATTTCACCCACTCGTTATATCACATGACTCGCTGTCCACACAGATTCAAATGTCAAGTCATCTGTGACTCTGTGGTGCATCAGCGGATTTTAACATTCACCTTTATAATGTATCTCACACCCCACGTTTTTCTTTCTGTCATTTTGCATTGACTTTTATACTTAATGATATTTTCTGTCGAAACCTTTATGTAATTTTCATTTAGACATTTAGTGTATTAAATAAGCTGTTTAAGCTGCCGTGTTTGTAGGTGATTTCAGACTTTACTTTCTATAAAATGTAGACAAGTAAAAAGTCCATCAAAGGAAACTACGGTTGGATAGGACTGTGTCCTGAGTGCTTAGCATAGTTTTCATGAGTTCACTAATCCCTGCGTATAATGAAGGTAAACAGATTTGGCTTGCTGTCAAAGACAGGACTGCAGCCTGAGACTTAAATAAAGCTCTTAAGAACCCTTGGACTACTTAATAATGAAGTTACTAATGAATGAATAGAGGTAGAGGTGGAGTTCAGGGTGGGTGGAATGCTGGAGAATTGTCACAGCAGTGAGATAATCCACTGTTTGTGTATACATTTACATTATGATTGACAGGAATCAGGATTAGGATTCGTGCTCCTCACGAAACTTCTGCATTTGAAATGATGATCAGACTTTATTTTAAGGTCCAATTCTCACTATTAACAAACCATTAACTATGACTTTTGCCTCAATAAACTCCTAATTTTCTGCTTATTAATAGTTAATAAGGTATTTGTTAGGTTTAGGTATTGGGTAGGATTAAGGATGTAGAATATGGTCATGTAGAATATGTGCTTTATAAGTAGGCCACTAATAAACAACCAATATGTTAATAATAGGCATGCTAATAAGCAACTAATTAATGGATAAGTGGGTTACACTTTATTTTAAGGTGTCCTTGTTACAGTGTAATTATACATTTAAGTACTGAGTAATATTAATTAACTACATGTACTTACTATATGGTTAGTGGTGTTAGGGTTTGACTAAGGGTTACTTGCATAACTTATTGTTCGTATAATAGCAAGTACATGTAACGTATAACAAGGACACCCTAAAATAAAGTTTTACCCTAAATCGTTACTGTAGTGATCATATCATGAAAATTTTACATTTCCTTAATCATTTTAAATAAGTGACTTTTAACTTTAACACATCAAAAATTCCTTTTCAGTCCAAAAATATAATTTTTTTCTACATTATCTTTATTGATTTCATAAATATTAACAATAAAGAACAATAAAGAAAATTTAACTAGACAAATAAAAACATACATACAGTATGTCAGAATGTCATAAGTACTTTAATTTTTTTTTTTTTTTTGACCTGCACAGTCACACTAAGGAAACGAGGAAGAAGCAGAATAGACACTTAAAAAAAAAAGATACTGATGTTCCAATTTGCGTATAACTAACAATAAAAAACATCCTTTAGACTGTAACTGCGGGAAAGTGTGACTCAAGTTTATTTTTAACAAGGTCTCTGATCATTTCAGTTCCACCTTCACAGTTCAGCACATTTCAGTGGATTGTTTTATGATCCTGTCACAATGTAATTCAGTCTTTGCAAAGAGGCCGTTATTGAAGAATTCAGCAGCATGAACTATATTGGACCCAACAGCAAACCCAGGCTGCATGTAAGTGAAGCAAAGCCTTGTTTCTCATTTCACATGCGAAGAGGGCGTTTACACAAAGGTCTTAAAGGCACGGCAGCAAAAAACAGCCTGTTTACTGCTGTTGTAAGGGTCAGGGAGAGAATGGAAAATTGTCATTAAAAACTAAATTATGACACACAAAACCTTGACTAGAGTTTCAGATGTCGTCAGGGGAAAATAAAATGATAAAAAATGCATGATATGACCCTTTTAAACTCCCTTTTAAACTTTTAAACGCACATGCATTTACACTCATTCATTTAAACTTTAATACAGTCTTTCTCTCTCAGACACACACACACACAAACTAACAGAAAGTGTGTTTATGAGCAGGTATAACTCTGATGGACACCTCATCAACGTGACCTTGCCGACTGGAGAGGTCAGCAGTTTCCATGGAAACATGGAGAAAGCTGTCAGAGTGGAAGCCACTGCCTCAAACAGAGAAAACTTTATTATAATTACAAACCACTCTGCGGATAACACCATCTACACACTTCGACAAGGTGAGAGAGTGTATGTGTGTGAATCTACAGATTAGTTTTTGTCATAATGTCAAATATAGTGGCCCCAAAAAGTCTTTGAAGACTCCAGCCACATTTAAAGGGAGAGTTCACAAAAAAAAAAATTGAAATTCTGTCATTATTTCATGTAGGTTTGGACGATATACCGGTAGACATGATTAACCGGTAGAAATTTTTCAACAGGTAGAGATTTTGGACTATCGTCTCTATCGCGGTTACACGCTCACATGACGTTGCTGTGCTACGTGTCATGAAAAAGTACCATTTGCATGCGTTTTTAAGCACTGCGGTTTAAAAAGTGATTTTAAACTGTGGAAATGCAATCAGCTGTGAAAGATAACTAATTTTGCTATATGTGCGCACTGTCTGAGACACTGTTTCTGAGTGCTGTCTGAGAGGAGCATACAGGTGAAGACGGTGCTCTTAGAGTGTGGGAGTATTGAACGGAGTTATTTTTGCTGCTTTTTAGGCCTTGAACGGTTAAATATAGACACTTGTATGTGACAAAATGCCCGTCTTTACAAGTATCCTCATAAACACAGTAATTTAGGTCTTAATTTAAGTGAAAGCAAACAGCTGAGAAAGAAAACATGTGTAACAGTATATTGGATCCGGGCAGCTCTTAAAGTGACAGCAGTCTAATATTCCTGCTGTCTGTCATTTATGTTAATCAAACAACAAAAGAGAGAAAATCTGTCACTGCTCTTGACTAAATTACTTTTGTAACTTTAATAAGAAGAAATATATATTTAATTTACACAGTGAAGAATATTCAGTGTTTATACATTTGATTATTTTATACAATGTATGTAGCATTTTTTTTTTTTTTTCTTTTGTCTTATTGCTAGTAATTAGTTTCTTATTCTTATTTAATCGCTGAATGTTTGTCTTCACTGAGCTTGAGGGTTTTTTTTTCTTTTTAAAGGGGTCATATGATGCTATTTTAAAGATCATTATTTTGTGTATTTGGTGTAACAGAATATGTTGACATGCTTTAATGTGTTGGACAGTGATGATGCAGTACACAAGCCGCGGTTAAGACAGTTGACGTGCTATGATTTCTGACGTGCTGTACACTCCGCTGTGATGTGACCCTGTTCCCCTCACACACGCACACGACGCGTTACTCTACGCTGCGCAAAACTCCGCATTTAAACAGTCAATAGCAAATATTTAAACGAATAACAAAACATACTTACAGTCGCTGATTCAGAAGCGCCAGATTGTCAGAGCAAAGTCGGAATTGACCCTTTTTTTTTTCTTTTTTTTTTTGAAATAGCCTTTGTGCACAGCCAGCCTTGTACTCTCCTAGGTTCACAAAACTGTCGTTCATAAAATGTGTTGCACAAATTCAAACATTTGGGTTTGCTGTTCTGTTGTAAACAAATCTTAACAATGATTCCTAATTGCATCTACTTCCAGAAGGCCAAAGAAAGTGCTTTTGCTTTCGCATAGAAACACACAGCATCTCCCTGACATGGCTCCATCAACACTACTGCAGTTACTGAAACCACACCTTCTTTCTTTGAGTGCACATTTGGGCGGCATTACGCAAATATTTCCACATTGTGACGTAGACGTGGGGGCGTGTTTTAATGAGGCGTTTTAGCCTGGTCTGGATCAGCCTTCTCTTAGAATTAATCCTTTTGTGGGTGACTTTGAGCTTTGTAACTCTGCAGATCGTATACATGCACAAACAGCTACATAACACACTAAAGAAAAGGAAAACAAGAAATCGCATCATATGACCCCTTTAATTTAGGCTAGTATTATTTTTTTGTGATATTGACACTGGTGACAAGAATGATAACATTTCTATGCTATCCAAAATGTTGGTATCGAAAAGACCTTATTTAAAGCAAAAATAACCATATTGTGATATATATCGTTACTGTGAAATAAAATTACTCATATCGTGATTTAAGATTTTGGACATATTTTGCCCACCCCTAATTTCACGTAATAAATATAGTGCATTTAAATCTTATGAAGCTGTTTCTGTCTGTCCAGCTCACTCTGTTAGTGTGTACGGTGTTAGAGATGACGGCTCTCTGTGGGTGACGTATGCCAGCGGGATGGACGTTACTCTCAGTACTGAACCAACTGTGTCATCTGGGCTGCTGTCGGGAGCATCGGCAGGCCTCGTTCATCCCACAGTCGGAAGGTGCAACATCACGTTGCCGGGGGAACCAGCTCACAGCCTGATAGAGTGGAGACAGAGACGCGAACAGGCCAAAGGGAATTACACAGCATATGAACGGAGACTGAGGGTAATACATAGACACACACGCAGCATATGAATGCAGACTGAGAATAATGTGTTTTCTGGGTAGGGTGACCAAGGTATAGCATGTAATGCACAGGAACACAATATGATTTTCCATCTGAAATTTCCTAAGATGCCCAAGTGTATCACACATAGTTTTGTGAGGTGTTTACGGAACGAGAGAGTAAAATTAGAAATCCTTGTTAATTTAGGATTGCTCTTATCTTAAAATGCAGTTATTATTTTGTGTTCACCTTTGTGCTGAACAGTCGGGTTTTTTAGGTTATGTTAACAGTAGTAGTTAGCGCGTGATTAGATTCAAGTGGAGCTGTCACAGCAAATGCAGCATTCATCACTGAGGTCAAGTCAACTCAAATGGAACCAAATGAGATCCCGACTCCCGTTATTCTACTACTGCCACAGTATTGTTCTTTCTTAATTTATTAAAAAGATAAATTAATTTATTCCTGCTTGGAATTGAACCTGGGTCGTTCTAAATGAAGAGTACTATTCTTACCTCTGCCTCTCATAATGGTGCTACACTGAGCTTTAATTAACACCATTGTGTTATTTTATTTGATACTCTACATTAAAGCAAACTTTATTTATTTGATTTTACATATATGTTTTCTACCTAAAATGGCAAGGGGAAGCTCTGACAGAAGTCAAACTGGATACTTATTTTATTGGTGATTTGACATGTTATTGAAACTTAAGCTTGAAAAATTGTTTTGTCTTTTGATCTTTCCCTATTCAAGTTTACTTTCCTGACTACTAATACCTGCCCAGGATGTTGCCAAGATGGCCGCAGAGTTAACTGACTTTCCTTAAAGGGACTTAGTTCAGTAGTTCAGATGGAAGAAACAGACTCTAACCTACACTCTCTTATATACACCCTATTACAGGCACTGCACAGCCTTATACCCTGCATTTCACACACTGTTCCAACTTCCCCTTCAAATAAGTTCCATAAATCTTTCTCTTCTCTATTTCATTTTTTCTAATATTCACTCTTTCTCTGTTCAGTTTCGCTTCTTGGTTGCAGATTCAGTATTAGTGTGCTTTATAGGCACTACAAATAACAATTACATTAAAAAACATTAAATTGAAATATATTTAAAAATACTTAAAACGTTAAATATTATTATGATTTAAAATAACTGTTTTCTATTTGAATTCTATTTTAAAATATCATTTATTCCTGAGATGGCAAAGCTTTTCAGCATCAGTATTCCAGTCTATAGTGTCACCTGATCCTACAGAAATCATTCAAATATGCTGATTTGGTGCTCAAGAAACATTTATTATCATGATCAATTTTAAACATTTATTATCATGATCAATTTTAAGACCGCAATACATCTTTTTCAGGATTCTTTTGATGAATAGAACGTTTAGAAAAACAGCATTCATTGTAAATAAAATCTTTATGCTGTATAGAATTCCTACTTTCCTAAGATGGTACTGTATATATTTAATTGTTTTAAATTATAGAGAAACAGTTAGAGTGTTTGTAACAGTAGTTGATTGCTGATAGCTGATATAATAAATTAGAAAAGCTAAAAGCATCTAAAAAGTAACTAAAAAATCTACAAGTAGATTCATGTGAAAGAAAGACAAAAGGAGACAATGTAATTTTCTCACTGTCCCTCATATAGTGACAGGCTAAAACACAATGTGCTCCTTGAACCTGACCTGAGGTGTTTTATATTATATATATATGAGACACAGTGGACAGTGCTTTATTTCTTTCAAAATCAGATGTGGATAATTCCAAGTTGGAAGTCCAGCTTCAAGAAGTTAGAAGTTCTGATTATGCTAGTTGGATTGAAGGCAGCACAAAAAGTCTTCCATAGTGCAATATTTTTAGGGCCAGACAGCATTGCATTTTACTTTTGTTTGGGTTTCCAAATGTGTTATAACCATGTTTTGCTTGTGTTTGTAAATTGGTTTATTCTAATTAGGCTCACAGAAGTACACTGGTCGCAGGGGGCATGTGTATGTTAGTACAATTAATTGTAAAGTTCAGGACCAGCTCAGCGAGGGTTCTGTTTTCTTTACTCAACTCTTCTCATTGCAGGATTTTATAATGATATGGGATCACTGAATTAATGTTATTGGCCTAATTCCACCCCGCATGTGTTACTTGCGGTGTTTCCATTTACTTTTAAGATAGTTTTTACAGAATATTACATGCAAGGTCTCAGTTGAATGTTTTTCCCATTTGCCTAATTTCTAATTTGTTAGTGGACGCCACACCTCGCTGCCGTAAAGGGCAGCCGGCTCAATTACTGATTCTAATATATTCAGCCAAATTCTAACAGACATCTCTACGGGACATTATCTTTTTATGGGAGCAAAATCTTCTTGAAGGTCCAGACTCTGCGGTAGCCTCTTTCAGTGGGAGACAGCCGAAGCGATTCATCTGCATAGAGCTGGAATTTGATCTCAGAATCACAGAGTGAAATCAGGAGCTTCAAACTGTTCCAGACTTGTTGTCAATTCATTGATGTATCTGTTGAATAACGCTGGCTGTAACAGCAACCCTGTCTCCCTCTGTGCCCCTGAGAAAGAAATTTTCTTCTTTTATAGCCAGTTTTATTGCACACATGTTTCTGTGTACTCTGATATAATAAGATCATAAGTTTTGCCTTCTTTCTCATCCCCTTCTCTTGCTTAGGCTCACAACAGGAACGTGTTGTCTATAGATTATAGTCAAGAGAGTCGGGTCGGGAAGATATACGATGACCATCGCAAGTTTACCCTGCGGGTTCAGTACGATGACAAGGGCAGGCCTGTGCTCTGGTCTCCCAGTAAATACAATCAGGTGCGAGTAACGTACTCGAGCGAAGGTCTGGTCACCAGCATACAGAGAGGCAACTGGACCGAGCGCAGAGACTACGATAACGGACGCATCATCACACGGACCTGGGCCAATGGGAAGATCTGGAGCTACACTTTTCTGGAGAAGGTGTGTATGAAAATGGGATGAATGAAATCAGAATTTTTTTTTATTTGTTTGTTTGTGTTTGTTTGTTTGTTTGTTTATGATACTATTCTACATTTGAAAATGAAGCTTGCTTATTTATTTATTTTAATTTAATTTAATTTTATAAATTTTAATTTTTTGTGCATTTTTCTTTTCTTTTTTTATTTTTTTGCATTCTAACATTATTTTTTATGACATGTGCCCTAATTATCATTACCATAGTGGAAAAAATCTCATTGTCTTTACTATAATGGAAAAATATATCAATATTAAATTGAATCATTTAAATTGTATTTATTAAAAAGTATTTAACAAGTGTTTATTTATAATTAATTTTATTGGTTTTAATTTTCAGATTTTTTTTTTTTATTTACAGAAAAAATGGGAATCACAAAAAAAGTGCCCAAATGCTTTATGGTTATGAAAAATTTAGTTTTTTTACGCAAAACATAATTTGATTTTGTTTGTTTGTGTTCTTTTGATTTTGGGGTTTAATGTGACATGTTTTTTTATGAGATTCACCTGCCAACTGGTACATTTAAATATAATCTAAATGGTCTCTCTCTGTCATTTTCCCCGGTTCTTCTCCTTCTCTCAGTCTGTTCAGCTGTTGTTACACAGTCAGCGCCGCTATACATTTGAGTATGATCAGACAGACTGTCTGCTGTCGGTCACCCTCCCCAGCATGGTGAGACACAGCCTGCAGACCTCTCTATCTGTGGGCTACTACCGAAACACCTACACCCCACCCGACTCGCCCACCTCCAGCTTCACACAGGACTACGCCCACGATGGACGCCTGCTCCAGAGTCTGTACCTGGGCACAGGCAGGCATGTGATCTACAAATACAGCCGAGTGGCCCGGCTGGCTGAGATCCTCTATGACTCAACACTTGTTACCTTCACCTACGACGAGGCAACAGGTGCTGTTAAAACCATCCACCTGATGCATGAAGGATTCGTTTGCACCATCCGCTACAGACAGACAGGTACAACACTTTGACAATGTCATCTGACAGACACTTTGACAGCTGGGTGGGGGTGTGACCAAAATCTTGTATCACAGTGTGAGAAATTTTACATTATGGTATGTCATGAGAGTTGGAAACCGAGAACTGCTTCATATGCTTATTGTCTGACAAATGATTTTTAACCAATGTCAATATCAATGCCTCTTTTTTGTTGTGGTTGTTTTTGTTTTTAATCAAAAACATACATAAATGTTACCAACCAAAGACTACTTTGGGTCGATAATTAATTTAGTTAGTTAATTAATTTAGTGAATTAATAACATACAGAACAGTCAATGTAGTTTGATTCCTAAACATGACTTTAATGAGTTTATTCTGTTTTAGTGAATCAAACTGGCCGGGTGTTTAGTTTTAATTAAAATGATACTATCATAATGGTTAATGGAATTACAATTTTACTCAAAATGTTTCTTTCCTAAAAGAATTATTGAAGCTTCTTTACAATTCCCATTCTTAGTCATGCTATAATTATTTTTGCTGTAAATTCAACAAAAAGTGGTTTCTATTTTAATAACAATGTGGTGCACTTTTTTCGTTTAAATACATTAAAAAGGACACTATAAGCTACACAAAGATATCTGCCAAAGTGTAAACAGTATAGTACAATCTTTACCGGCTGACACATTTCTGCCATCACGTTATACATACTGTCAGCGCTAATTGACAGAAAGCCAGGTAAATCGATTTTTTCCACGTTTCACACACAGCCAGTAACTAGGCGAAATGGTTAGATCATTTAGCAGAGAGACAGGTAGCACCATGGCATCTTTGCGCAAATAAACAGGTGAGGTGATAATCCCATGAGACAGAGAGTCAAGTAAGATGGGTGAGCGGTTGGACAGGTAAACAGGTTATACTCTTGCACCAATAAACATACAGGCTGACGTTTAATCTTCCTTTTGTCACTTTGCTTGCACTCGCCTCCTGCTTGGCTGATCTAAAAGCGCTTTGAATCACAATCAGTCGTCTGACAGTGGGAGACTTCATTCTATCTCACGCTGTGGCAAAGCTGTGGCTCTCTGCTAACTTCTCATTCTCTCTCTATTTCTGGGATTCAGGTCCTCTGGTGAGTAGACAAATATATCGTTTCAGTGAAGAAGGACTGGTAAATGCTCGCTTCGACTACAGCTACAACAACTTCAGGGTCACCAGCATGCAAGCGATGATCAACGAAACGCCACTTCCGATTGACCTCTACCGCTACGTGGACGTGTCGGGACGAATCGAGCAGTTTGGGAAGTTCAGCGTCATCAACTACGACCTGAACCAGGTCATCACCACACATGCAATGAAGCACACTAAAATCTTCAACCCAGACGGGCAAGTGATCGAGGTTCAGTACGAGATTCTGAAGGCCATCGCCTACTGGATGACGCTGCAGTACGACAGCATGGGACGCGTCACAAATTGCGATATTCGCATCGGTGTGGACAACAACATCACGCGGTATGCGTACGAGTATGACGCGGATGGGCAGTTGCAAACAGTCGCCATAAACGACCGGCCACAGTGGCGTTACAGCTACGACCTAAACGGAAACATCAACTTACTGAGTCACGGTAACAGTGCGCGTTTGACACCGCTACGCTACGATCTCCGCGACCGGATCACACGCCTCGGAGAGATCCAGTACCGGACAGATGAGGATGGGTTCTTGCGCCTACGAGGCAACATACTATTTGATTATGGTTCGAATGGACTTCTTTTGGGCGCCTACGACCGGGACAGCGGACAGAGGGTGTGGTACCGTTATGATGGGCTCGGGAGGAGAGTGGCCAGCCGCAACAGTGATGGTTCACAGCTGCAGTTCTTCTACGCTGATCTAATGGAACCGACACGGGTGACGCACCTATACAACCACAGTAGTTCGGAGATCACCTCCCTCTATTATGACCTTCAGGGACACCTCATCGCAATGGAGATGAGCAGCGGCGAGGAATTCTACATAGCATGTGACAATGCCGGAACTCCTCTTGCGATTTTCAGTAGCCGTGGCCATGTGGTGAAGGAAATTCGGTACACACCCTACGGAGACGTTTACAGAGATTCCAATCCCACCTTTCCTCTTGTCTTCGGATTTCAGGGTGGCCTTTATGACTCTTTCACACGGTTGGTGCATCTCGGTCGACGTGACTATGACGTGGTAGCTGGAAGATGGACGACGCCCAATCACGAATTGTGGGCGGAGCTGAGTGTGAATCCCAAACCATTTAATTTGTATGCATTTAGGAACAACTATCCTCTGGGAGAGCTACAGGATGTAACCAAGTTCACAACTGGTACGTTTTGTTTTGTGACCATTAAAGGGAGCGTTCACCCAAAACTGACAATTCTGTCATTAATTACTCACTCTCATGTCTTTCCAAATGCATAAGACTTTCGTTCATCTTCAGAACACAAATTAAGATATTTTTGATGAAATCTGAGAGCTTTCCAACCGTGCATAGACAGCAATGCAACTACCACGTTCAAGGCCAAGAAACGCAGTAAGGACATCATTAAAATAGTCCATGTGACATCAGTGGTTCAAACTTAATTTTATGAAGCTACAAAAATTTTTTTTTTTTGTGGGCAAAGAAAACAAGAATAACGACTTTATTCAACAAATCTTCTCTTCCGGGTTAGTCTGAGCTGTGTGTTCAGGAGCGTACCACGACGCGTGCGTGTGTTGCTGCTGATGCAGGAGCCGGCATTCTGACGTAGAACCCAGATGCACTGTGGTTTGTTTGCAAACAGAGAAATGCACACACATATGTTGTTGTACTACCGTGAACGCACTGCCAATTCTGACACAGAAGAGAAGAAATTGTTGAATAAAATCATTATTTTTGTTTTGTTTGCACACAAAAAGTATTCTCGTAGCTTCATATTATGGTTGAACCACTGATGTCACATGGACTATTTTAACGATGTCCTTACTACCTTTCTTGGCCTTGAATGTGGTAGTTGCGTTGCTGTCTATCGAGGGTCAGAAAGCTCTCGGATTTGATCAAAAATATCTTAATTTGTGTTCCGAAGATGAATGAAGGTTTTACAAGTTTGGAACGACATGAGGGTGAGTAATTATTGACTGAATTTTCATTTTTGGGTGAACTATCCCTTTAATTATAAATGTATTTGATACGCTTACTATGCTTAAGTTAGCTTTAACATAAAACAGAATAAAAATCTTCAGGGAATCTTTTCCCTAACTGACTACACACTTCAATTTGGAGTGTCCAACAGATTCACTTGTAGCTTGTGTAGAAATTAGAAGTAGGGGGAGCGACAGTCAGTCAGGTGAAACAAATGTCATGCTTTTGGTTTGGCTTTGTGAGCTGTGATTGTGCTTTTATGCCAGTGACATTTCCCTAAGGTAAAATGAACAGCAGAGAAATAGCACATGGCAGAGCTGAGATTCATTAGCTAGAGCCGAAGCAACTTGCTGTAGACTAATTACTAGGACAGTCTCCCTCAAGCTAACAAGGGTCAAGTGTCTTGCTCGAGGCTACGTTGGCATTATACCAAGATCTCCATATCCCAGGGTCAACTCCATTTTAGAGAGGCCCTGCTCTTTTTAACTGTTAAATTACTTGTGTACTGTTGAATGCAAATGAGCCACAAAACAAAAAGATTTTTTTAATACGTCAATATGTTTCATATATCACACAAAGTCTCACTGAATCCAGGGGACTCATGCTAAATGTTTTTGATCACAGTCACACTGCATTAAATGCAGTCATCACTCTCAAACCTTTCTGTTTTCTGTTCTGTTCTTTTATGTAGTTCACTGTTTTCTGAGACATTGCATTCATATGAGCAGAATAGTTCCTTATGTAGTTGTTTACCATGACCAGTAACTTTAAAACTGAACTTGAAACCTTAAGGCTTTCATGATAACATTTTTGCATCTGTTTCTGTGCAGATATCAGTAGCTGGCTGCAGCTCTTTGGGTTCCAGCTTCATAATGTGGTTCCAGGGTTCCCCAAACCAAAGGTGGAGAACACAGAGCAAACGTATGAGATGATGGCCACACAGATCCGCACACAAACCTGGGATACCAGCAAGGTGAGCTGAGGTTTCCCACAGCACGCTATTTATTGCCAACACAATTATTTAGAATTCATTTTTAGTCTACACTCTAAAAAATGCTGGGTTGTTTCAACCCAATTTTGGGTCAAATATGGACTAACCCAGCTGTTGGGTTAAATTTTTACATTAAATTTTTAACCCAGAAGTTGGGTTAGTCCATATTTGACCCAAAATTGGGTTGAAACAACCCAGCATTTTTTAGAGTGTAGTCTTAAAGATATTGTTTTCTTAAAAATGATTAGTCATCATTTGTTAAACGGAGTTAGGGCTGTCAAGTTCCACTGAAACCAAAAAGCACCATAAAAGTGTCTTAAAAGTATTATGCTATATATTGTTTATGCTTTATCTTCCAACTCTTCTGAAGCCATATGATAGACGTCTTCTTGACACATTCATGAAAGTGTCAGCAATGTCTGATTGTTGAACAAATCACACTTCATAAATCAAACCTTTTTAATTAAATGATTGATTCAGGTCACAAAACCTGAATGAAATGTTCCCAAATACATTTATCTGGTTCAACTCGCCGACTCAGTTCAGTGGCGCTGGCTCATTTTGTTGATAAACTATTCCTTTAAGAGTTAATTTAGTGCATCAAACAACACTCATGGTAACAATTTCATAACATCTCCCCTCACCTCAGATTGTACTCGGCATCCAGTGTGACCTTCAGAAGCACTTGAAAAACTTCATTTCATTGGATCGCCTCCCCATGACGCCAGCCAATGGGAAAATCGGAGGTCACCAAGGCCGCAGGCCGATCTTCTCCGCCCTCTCTTCAATCTTTGGCAAAGGTGTAAAATTCGCCATCCGCGATGGAGTGGTGGCAACTGAGATAATCGGCGTGGCGAGCGAGGACAGCCGTCGCGTGGCGGCCGTACTGAACGGTGCTATATATCTGCGTGGCCTCCATTTCACCGTGGAGGGGCGTGACACACACTATTTCACCAAGTCCGGCCCGCTGGAGGCAGATCTGGGAGTGGCTGGGGGCGGAGCCGGAGGCGGAGTCAGAGTGTTGGAGAACGGTGTAAACGTCTCAGTGTCCCAGATAAGTGCTATGGTCGGAGGGGAAATGCGGCGATTCGCTGATATTGTGCTCCAGCAGGGGGCGCTTAGCTTTAACATTCGTTACGGAGCAACGCCGGAAGAAGAGCGCACGCGCGTTCTAGAGGCGGCACGAATACGAGCTGTGCAGGGGGCGTGGCTGTGGGAGCAGAAGAGGGTCCTGGAGGGGGAGGGCGGAAGTTTGCCGTGGACTGAGAAAGAAAAGGATGAGCTGGTTGCAGAGGGCCGTGTCTCAGGGTATGATGGGTTCTACGCTCTACCTGTTGAACAACACCCTGAGCTAGCAGACAGCCCCTTCAACATTCACCTGATCAGACATGTGGAAACTGGTCGCAGGTAACAGCGGCACCTCAGCACACCTCTACATGCCTACACGCCCCTTTATACACTCCGAGCTACCACATATCTCTTCAGCTTTTTCTAGAGCCCCAACCAAACGAAGCGAGAAAGACTCTATTGCCTTTAAAATGTGACAAATGATGGTATTGTTTTTGATTTTGCATTCGTTTATGCACTCTTAGCAAGTTCGGATTCCTGTTTTTCGCTTTCGTTTGGTAGATTTTGTTGAAAGTCTTTCTTGTTTTACAGTGGCTTAACCGTTCTTACACAAGAACAAGCCTTGCTTGCCAATCAGAGGGCACAGAGAACGATTCACCTGTGACTGTTCTTGGCATACATTAAGGAGTCTTCATCTCTACACATGCTGATTCTCTCACTTGAGCATGTACAGTAATCATTTGCCTTTATGGGAATGTTGAGTCAAACTGGTTATGGCATTACATCGTGCAAACCTGAGGGGTTTCCTTGTGAGCTCTGTGATAAACGTTTCTCTCCAAATTTTCAGTCGATCTGCATTCCAGGATTTACGTAGATGGCTTTCAGAGCCCTCGGAAGTTCAGATGACCTTCCAGAAACCCGACATTTCAACAGAGCTCTAAGAACTGTCATATCGCAACAGCTTTCTGGAGTCCTCGAGAAGTATCTGACTCAAAACTGTCACAAAACTTAACCCCTGGGCTGCAAGAGATTCACAGTGTTTGGAGTCTTGGCAAGAGCTCACCACCATCTTGTGTTGTTTCTGCTTAATCGGTGTTGATGAAGCTGAGAGAATTACGCCGCTGCTGTGGAAGACAAATTTGTTCTTTTTTGCTAAAACTGTACAGTTAAACACTTTTATTTCCAAATGTAGAAATCAAAAAAATATTATGTATGTGGAAATTGTGCCTTCCTGGTCTGCTAGAAACGATCACACGAAACGGGCTTAGACATATCGTACATACTCAACTTCAGTATTCGTCACATGCCTTAGTTATATGCAATTATTTATTTTTGGATTATTTTATTTTAGTTGATATTTATTTATTTATTTATTTTTGGCGGGGAGGGGTTTGGCTAGCGGGAGCCAAAAACGTGAATGCTAATATGCCTGCGAGGTGAATTCCTGTAAACAGACCCCAGGATATAAACATGTCCCAGTTTACACTTAATATGCTGCTCTTTTTTTATTTGTTCTCGTGATTTCACTCTTTTCTGTTGCTTTCGCTTTTGCTGTACACTTAACGTGAAACTCACATCACGTGTTGGTCATTTCAGTTTCTAAACGAGAGTCAAAGCTTCAACCTTTTGGATTTTTCCAGTTCTTTGACTGGTCCTTTTCCTTTTTTCTGATCCCTCTCGAAACTAGTAGGAGGCCTGAGGAGGAAGATACATAGGGAAATGAAAGAATCACCTGCTGAAGAACGGTATTTTTGTCTTTTCCAAACTATTAAAGTCTGCAGCACTGTGGGTAGACGTTCTGTGTGTAGGACTCTTGATATGGACTTGTATATCATTAATGGACTATTGTAGACTGTTTATAGATACTGGACTATTTAGACATGACACTCAAGAGAATTAGGAGTAAATGTATTTTCTTGTGAATTCTGTGGATATGCTGTACCATCAAGCTTTGTAACCTTAATCTGAGATATATATATTTGCACTGAATATAAGGTGAAGAGATAAATGCATTAGACTGAATTTTTAGAGTGTGCAAATATGAACAGATTCATGAGATTCATGCTCTGAAGGCACATTACGTTTCCAACATTTTGCAGATGTTCATTTCAATCGAAGTACAATTATGTTGCACGAAGAAAAAAAAATTGTGGCGGAAATTTTTTTTCTTTTGGTTTTAGTTTGCATCTTTGTCATAATGTCATAATCATTGCTGAAGTGAAAAAGGAATATGTAACTTTTTTCATGATCAAATCATCTTCCTCTCTCAAAAGTCGAGTACTAAAAAAACTTCAGTGTCCTCTTCTTGGCCAAACAAGTCCCTGTGGTGTATATTTGGCGGATAGGCTTTATGTACACAGATTAATGCAGTTTGTTAAACATGCCTATTTAAAAACAAAGTACTTTGGGCAGTGGCCTTTTTATAAATAAAACCACAAATGTAACCCTTTCTTCTTTGTGCGAGTATTTGCGCAGGAAATTTGAAGCACTTGTGATTTCCTTTATATGTATTATTTGCACCTTTTTTTTCGTCTCGTTTGTTTCTCAAACCGGCAGAGCATTCAAACACTGAGGAAATCATTTTTTATATCAGTTTAAAGAACCATAAAGAATTCTTCTGCTAATATTTTTGGAAAGACAAGGTAAATTATGCATATTATCTTGTTGGTTATGTTTTTAACATCAAAAGGGCTCTGAATTTCCTTACACACAAGACCAATTTGTTTTGAACATTAATGTGATGGTATTATTGCAGGAATTGTGACGCTCAATGAAATTTAATGAGAAAATGTGAACACAACACAGTTGTTTCCTGTTCAATCTCCAGAAGTAGAATTTTCTAAAACAAGTTTTACACAGAAACACTTGGTTAGCAAACCCTCATTACTAGACTGAAAACAAGATAGCAATCAAGCTCAGAAAAGAGCTGACATTTTATTTAAGGCCTACTTCTCTCATGGGTTCATTGTCTCTGTAGTGATCTGTAACTGGCTGTATCTGTGTTGCTGATACTATCTGAGGTAAGGATTACCGAATGCATAGCTAACATGAGATGATTATTCATGAACAAAAAAAAAAATTGAAGGAAAAAAATCTCAAATTAAAGTACATAAAAATTGAAGTATACAGTGTGTAATGTAACGGGGGGTGGCCAATATATTCTAGCAGAGCATTTATAGTTTTTATATCTCGTAGATTATTTGCAGCTACTTCTGTATTTATTTGATTATAAATGTAGCAACCATATTGCTTCAGATCAATCTAATACACTTAAATATACTTTTCAACATTTTTACAATTTACAGCATTTACAACATTTCCACAATTTACCCCCTTGGGTTAAGAGACCCCAGAGAAAATAACTCTTGCACACATTTACAGCATGTAGAAACCGTTCTAATGTGTTTGTTTTGGCTTGTGTGTCATTATTTAGCTCTGTTTACAGGATACAAAAGAGGAACAGAGATGCCTTGGTCTGGGATCTTGAAGGCAGCAATAAGGTTGGCGACTTTTCTAAAGAGCCTTTCCTTCATCCCAGGAGCCACCTGGAGAGAGAGAGAGAGAGAGAGACAGAGAGAGAATTTCTCAAAAATATTCTTCCTGAGATCTTAAATAAATAAATAAATAAAAACCGGGGTATGCCTTAACTTTAAAGTGTACAATTTGATAGTGATTGCAATGATGGCGTAAAATGTACACAGTTGTGGTGCTTCCATTTCCGTTGAGTCAGTGTAATTTTTTCTTATATATATAGATAGATAGATAGATAGATCATTCTAATGTTATAAGAAACTTGATCATTAATTGGTGTGGATGATTTCATTTGAAACCGTTTTGGGTTATGAACCAAAATGCAAATGTTTCTCAGCATCTCTAGGGTTTGTTTACAAGTTGCACATTCTGCCATTTCCTTGGTGCATACGAAACGAGACGTGTGGGTGATGCTGAATGTACATGGCGATTCTCTAGCTGTTAATTTGTGTGGTGTGAGGCTATAAATACATGCAACACACTGACCACAAAGAGAAAAAAATCCACCGAGCACTGCTATATAGACTAGTGCTGCTCTTCTTGTTTTAAAAGTATCAGTGTCATTAATGTAGTCACAGGAAACGTGTTGTACTGTATTCCAAATATCATCACACAAAACATGTTAAGACAGAAGTATGCCTTATATTAGGACATGTATATTCAAGTTTCACCTGAGGAAAAGTACAAAGGTCCAAAAATCTATTCGTACCTCTATTGTCCAGAGGCCATCCTTTTGTTTGAAAACTCTGTAGGTGTAAACCCATCCATCACACCTGAAGATTTACACACAGTCATTAAAACGTTATTCGCAGCACAGTATTTAAACTTGCAGTTACCCCATTTTGCAGTTGAATGTGTGTCTCAGTCTGTTTACTTAAGTCAGGGCCAGGGGTCTCCAAACTCGGTCCTGGAGGGCCACTGTCCTGCAGAGTTTAGCTCCAGCTTGCCTCAACACACCTGCCCGGAAGTTTCTAGTAGACCTTGATTAGCTGATTCAGGTGTGTTTTATAGGGTTGCAGCTAAACTCTGCAGGACAGTGGCCTTTCAGGACTGAGTTTGAACACACCTGACTTAGTAAAAGAAATTGAGATACCTGCTTTATTTTGAGATTTTATGGGTTTGGTCTATAATGGCAGCATGTGGTATTAATTTTATACGTGCAGATTGTGAAAAAGGTCTTAAAAAGTTTGACATTTGAACTCTGCAGAAATTCAGATTGGTCCTTGACACCGGTCCATCTCATTTGCCTGTCAACACTGTACATCACTCCACTCCAGGTGATGAATTCAGCACTACTTTCATATGTCTCTACTATCACAACAACACGAATCTACTCAACTACAACTTCTCTCGTTTCATACAAATGCAAATTACTCCAACTTGAGTCTCAGTTATTATAGTGAAAAAGTATCAATTTTACTGTGTTTTTGTAGTAGTTTTTCTTGTTGCTAGGTCGATTGTTGTATTTTGTCTTAGCGGAAGCTTTATGGTAAGACACAGGTAAGATTCTAGAATTATTTAAACGTCAATATTTTATGTCTATATATGTGACCCTGGACCACAAACCAGTCATAAGGGTCTTTTTTTTTTTTTTTTTTTTTTTAAATCTGTAATCTGAGGGTGCAAAAAAAATCTAAATACTGAGAAAATCGCCTTTAAAGTTGTCCAAATGAAGTTCTTAGCAATGCATATTACTAATCAAAAATTAAGTTTTGATATATTTACGGTAGGAAATTTACAAAATATCTTCATGGAACATGATCTTTACTTAACATCCTAATGATTTTTGGCATAAAAGAAAAATGGATAATTTTGACCCATACAATGTATTTTTGGCTCTTGCTACAAACACACCCGTGCTGCTTATGACTGGTTTTGTGCTCCAGGGTCACATATGTATTGATTTGATGAGTAGGCCTAGCTGTGTAATAAGAGAGAATATAGAGTATCGCAAATAACCGTCTTCACCCTGAAGGGGTACATTTTTGCAGTAATGTCCTCATTATCAGTTACATCAGTTATATAACATTGTTAATCACAGCATGTGAACTTCGTTTAAAAAAAAAAAAAAAAAAACAATTTACTCAAAGGCACACATATGGTATAATGGTTCTCAAGTGGTTTTCAGAAATGGCAAACCAACACAGTAACAAACTATTGCTCATTCTGAATGACATGTTTATCCTCGTTGCAAATGAGTCCGTAATTTATTCTGAGTTGTGTGTTTTCTCTGTCACACATGGGCTGACTTCGGATCTGCATACTAGTCTTGATATTTTTACCGTATGGCAGAAATAGTAAGAGTGGTGTGCTAGTGTTTTTCGAGCCCAGTTACACTAGAATTTCATCGGACACACAAACTTTGATATCAAAAAAATGAAAATAATTTTATCCTTTAATATTCTCTATATGTACAATTATAAAGTTAATTGCATTTTGTTATTTGTATTTAGCATTGTTTTTCCCCGCTATCCCAAAATCGGACCAGACCAGTAACACATTTTGGTCACGACTCACGAGATGAGAACCGCGGCACTATGCTCCAGATTTCAGCACACAGTGTTACTCAGACGCAGTAATGTTACTCACAGCACACACACGCAGTAAGATCCCGCTGCACTCATGCTGTCTCTGATCAGATAGCTGCCATCTCTGCCCGCTTCATTCAGGATCTCTTCTGCTTGCCTTTTACTGATGCGCCCATGATACTCTGCCAGATCCTCCATTCTGTCTCTGTCTCTGGCATTTACACACACACACACACACACACACACACACACGAGAGGTGACCTAGCTTTAAAGGAAGTCGAGAGAAGCTTTGAGTGAATCTAACTGATCTAGGATCAGCTGCAGATATCTTTTGAATGTTATACAGTTTAACATTTCTGCTATTCACAGAGTAAAAATACTAATATAACCGATATTTATCAGCAATATTACATTTGTTATCAGTTCGAGAGAGATTTCCTTAGAGAGCAGTTTTATTATACTAACTTCTGATACTTTATAATAATTTCTCTATATATAGATGAATCGGTTAAGATCTTTATAGCCATATTGTTTATTATTTGTTACCGATGCACGAAAACACTCCTACTCCCTGCAACTTTAATACCTTAGTTTTATTCTCACATTTTGAAATCATATTCCAACATATCACTTCATGAAACTCACTTTCAAACGCTTGAAACGGATAATGATAATGATATAATGTTGCCGAAAGGTGAAGTTTGACTAAACATTTGAGTATTTTTTACGCATCTATCCAGTGCACTCTCCACCATTACGAGTGTGAGATGCTGCATTAGACCGCTGTGTCCACGCGGGGGCGCTGCCGCTCCGTCACTGTTAAGTAGAATTGACAAGCATTGCACAGCTACAGAATGAACAGTAATATTCTTGCCTGGTTCAGTTCAAGGCCTATAATACGCAGACAAACTATAACTCATTTAACAGCCATGAACTACATCATTTAAATTCAACAATTAACATTAATTTGACCTAAGGTCTGGAGGATGTAGTGCATTAGCTGTTCTATTATCTTTTCCTCAATAATGTTTATTTAAATAGATTCATGTTTATTAGGAAATTTAACACTTTTTTTCATCAGGTTCTGCAATTCCTACATAATTAATAGTGTACAATACTATATTGTGCCTAAAATAATAATAATAATAATAAAACAAAAGAAAAAGATCATTTGACCTCAAAGGGTTTTTCCTCCTAATTAAAAATTATGAAATACCAACAAAAAAAAAAATAGTTTTGAATGTCTCATGACTCTTCACAGTGATTCCATAGAAGATCCATTCTGGGTTCCCAAAATAACCTTTTAGTGAAAAGTTCTTAAACGTAGCATTTTTTCTTACTGTGAAGAATATCTGAAGAACCTTTTTCCAACATAAAGAACCTTTAGTGGTTCCATGGATGTTTGAGGTTCTTCATGAAACCAATGATGCCAATAAAGAACTATTTTTAAGAGTGTTCATTAATGAATGAGTATTTATTAAGCTGCTTTATTTTAGTTGGTGGAAGGTTACAAATAAACATTAAATATAGAGTAAATTCATTGTAATTTCATTATAATTGTAGTTTTCTTCAGAATAACATTTATACTTAATTTTGGAGAAACAAAAAACAATAAATCTGAAGTATTGATTGTAATAGCTCTCATGAATTTAAGAAAAGGCATTAAGTGTCAATCTGAATTTTTATTGTTAGGCACATTTCTTAGATGTTCACAAGTCTTTAACTTGGAGTCCGAGTCAAGTCTGAAGTCTTTGTCGCTGGAGTCTGAGTCAAGTCTCGAGTCTTTGGTCACGAGTCCCAGTCGAGTCTCAAGTCATTTAATGGCTCGCTAAAAAATCCCATTCAGAATCCTCATGTATTGAAATCTTCCTATTTACGAAGCTGTTTTATAGGCTATAGACAAAATATATGATCTATGATCTGCTTTGTAAAAAAAAAAAAAAAAAGAGGTGTTAAGATGTAAGGTTAATATACATTCAGCCTGTTACTTATGTTTTAATCCACTACCATGTTCAAAACAGTTTTTCTGTAATCAAATTCTATAAAAAGAGTCTGATCTACCATGACACATAAGCAAATAGTCTGTGACACATATTACAAAACCATACAAATAAAGTTTTTCTTTATGATATAATTCAGGGGTATTAAATTAAAGTTCCAAGAGGTGCGGCCTCTATATTTTTTTCCAAGCAGAGGTCCGGACAAAAATAAGTTTTTTTTTTTTTTTTTTAAAAAGTACATTTTTACATGTATTGTATTTATACATTTAGATACATGCGAGGTCATGTGACAGAACAAATTCTGTTCAGGGTTTTCCTCCTGAAATCTATAGCCTACTAGGCTATTTTAATATTTTACTTAAAAGCATTATCTACTAAAAACAATGTAGCTACAATAATCAAAACGTTCTCATCTTGACCAGAAAAGAAAAAGAACTAGCAGTTTCAAAGTTGAAGTTCTATGCTAGACATCTAACAACAATTTTCCCAATTATAATTACATGATTCTTTTGAAATGTTCTTCAACATTGATGTTGAATGCCTACAGATTAATAGTGATAAATGTAGATCAGAAACGTCTTGCCACATCTGGTTTGAACAGTCAGTCATAGGTTATAGATAGATAAATAGATAGTAAGAAAAATAACTATATTTACAGCATTGATTTTTTTCTGCTGTGTTTTTGAAGTGAAGTGAAGTGAAAGTGACATGTGGCCAAGTATGGTTACCCATACTCGGAATTTGTGCTCTGCATTTAACCCATCCAAAGTGCACACACACACACACCGTGAACACACACCCCGAGCAGTGGACAGCCATTTTATGCTGCAGCGCCCGGGGAGCAGTTGGGGGTTCGGTGCCTTGCTCAAGGGTACCTCAGTCGTGGTATTGAGGGTGGAGAGAGCGCTGTACATTCACTCCCCCCACCTACAATTCCTGCCGGGCCTGAGACTCGAACTCGCAACCTTTGAGTTATGAGTCCAAATCTCTAACCATTAGGCCACGACTGCCCCACTTTTTTGTGAAAGTAACCTATAATTTTTTCACCGTGTTTCTGTTTTTATTAAAAGGGTCCTATTATGCTCTTTTACAAAGTCTTGATTTTGTTTTGGGGGTGTACTAGAACATGCTCTCATGCTTGGTGGTTTGAAAATCGCATTATTTTTCACATAATTTACATTATTACAATACCTTCCTCCCCAGCCTGGCACAAACGGCTCGATTAGTTCCGGGTTTGATGAAGGCCCGTCCCAGTGCGCTGTGATTGTTGAACAGTTTAGACGGTGTTTCAGTATTGCCCCGCCCCTTGACAAGACAGCAAGGTCGTCAATATTGTCATATCAATTCAGACCCCGAGAATATTGAACAAGAGGATCGCGCAGAACCTGTGCACGCACGGATATTGCAAGACATAAAGTGGTAACGTTATTGTTGTTGTTTTTTTGTTTTGTTTTGTTTTTTTGGCTAAATCACGTTTTAGATAGGATGTCAACAACAGCTTAAAAATAACTGCATTTACTATGTACAGATAAGTGCAACGGTAATATGTATTATGTTTATTGTTCTTTAATTCTAACATTATAACATGAATTGCAGTGAAACTGTTATACAGTTGAATTTATTTATACCATAGTCCCACAAAGTTGCACTATTTGTGGCGGCATATACCTGCAGATTCATTCTGTCCCAGCAGGAGGCGCTGTTGTAGCGGGAGAGAGCGAGGTTTCTCCGGTAACGCTGCACACAAAGCAGAGCTCCGCTCACAAACGCTGCTTTATCAGACATTACATGCAAGATGAAATGAAAATGACATCCAAAATTTTCTGAAGACAGTCGGTTTCCATCAGAAATACAGTGATATAAAAACACAAGCACCGGGTTTAGATTTTGAAACGTGCATTTGAATTTCCGGAGGCGGGATTTATTTTAATGATATTCTAATGGACCAATTTGTGATGTCACAAATACAGGAAAACAACTCTGTAGTCCAAACGAGCCGTTCATTGTAGTTCTTGAAAAGAGATTTTTTAAAAAGGAAATATCTCCCTTTGGAGTGGACTTTGAGATTTGTAACTTTGTAGATCTTTTTATGCCCAAACATACACACTACACACTGATTAAAATTCAAAAAGTGAAAAAGCATAATAGGACCCCTTTAAGATAAAAATTAAATAATTAAAACAACTGTGTGGTCTGAGAAAAACAGCATCATCTTCTTGCAATGCAAATATGTACAAAGAAAAATAAAGTATTTTTAAAAAATGTAAAGTATTTTTCAATTAAAGAGCTTCAAAATATGCTTAGTTTAAAATTTAGTATGAAACATTTCATGTATGTAGCAATGTAGGGTAATATTTCAAAAGGAAAGGTACTGAATTGTATGAAGATTTCCTTGGATCATTTTTAGATATAGAATTAGGGGTGAGGTTTTTATCAGATTGTTTTCTAATTGAATATATTTCTGCTGTTTGTTGGTGAAACTGCAAAATAAACACCAGTAAGTAGAAACAGCAAAGAGTTGATTCCTCCAAGAGTGAGTTCTTCAATTGCTAATTTCATTTTATTAATCTTAAATACAATACATTTCACACATTATCTAGATACTAGTGTGATTTGAGATATTCCTACTGTTTCATTGCTAGTGTGTGAAGAACCATCTCAAAAGGAGCAGTGAAGATGTGGAACATTCCAGTCAGTAAGTAAATCCTTCTTTTTTTTTTTTTTTTTTTGCTTTTTAATGTAAATGCCTGCTGTTATGATTGGCTAACATCTCTGTACAAGAAATAAGAATCAGTTCGTCCCTACCACATATAGAACTGTTCTGAAAACTCTGCATGGTGAATAAAGGCAACTGGGAAAATCACAATCCATTTATTATTGTTTTCTGTCCTCTTTCCTTGTGATCTTAAATTTTTTTATGCGTCAAAATTAATAATTGTTGTTCCTCTGTATGAGTTTACACAACTTCTTTAATATAAACTTAAATAGAAGAGCTATAAATACTGTATATAAGAAGAAAATAAAATAAGAAGAATGAAAAAACAGATATTATCTGATTTATGTCCACAATTTAATGTATGTACAGCCGACGTGAGTGTCAGTTCTGGCAGAAGAAAATTATGTGTTGTTATATTAAAACTGTATTTGTATAATTCCCATAATTGTTTGCATTCTCTCCAATAGGAGATCTTGAGTCTTTATCTGACACAGAGACACTGAGGAACCAGAACAAAGGCCAAACCCTGCGTAGACAGGCTCTGGGAATGTGAAGTTGAAAGTGTATAAGTGAGTCAGTCTGTTTTTGTCAGAGACACTGTAGAAGGACAGAGTGCTGGCCGGCCAGTACAAATACACCCATACCCTTTTAGAACGAGATGAGCATGATGGTGGATGCATTTTAGTCCTCTTATTATTGTGCCAGGCTGAGAAACTGTTATCAGAGCAGACGAGCCTCCAGGACTTCTCATTGGATCCAAACTCACAGTCATTACTCTCTCCTTTCCTCCTGATTCCTTTATATGAGGCTGAAACATAGACCTGACTTTTGCCACTCCACTCAACCTCCCAGGAATTAAATTTTTTTAATTTTTGCAAATTTATAACAAAAATGTATAGTTAATTTTTAAATGTTTTGTCTGAAATCTTTGTTTTTGTTTTTGCTCAAATGTGTATGTATATGTTGTAGGTATGAATTTCCATTAACTTGACTACAGATGTACATATGACTGTTTTTGGTCAGCAGAGGATGTACTGTATGTATACAGGGTTGGGAAGGTTACTTTTAAAATATATTTCAATAATCACTACAGATTAAAAATGCTTTATAAAGCATTTTTTTAATGTGTTTTGTTAGATTATATAAGTTTTGTAATGTTTACACCCTCTGCTCTTAATGCATTATGTTTCCTTCTGGAGCATCAGTAAATGTCCTTTTGTAATATTTGTGTATGAGTCCCTTAATTTTCCTTAGTGTTAAAAGATGGATCTCAAAATCATACAGTCATTGTTGGAAAGGCGTCAATATGCAGCCAAAGAATGTGCAGGACCTGGAGGATTTTCTTGAAGAACAGCAGGCAGCTAAACTGCTCAGGACAAACAAGGAACTCACAAAAAACTATCACAAAACATAAAAGCAGTCGTCGATAATCCAGGTAATGACAGAGAGTTGACATTCAAGGGTAAGTCCATTTTTGTATGTGGCAATTTTTATATATTTAGTTATTTTGTCTTGTGGAGTGTATGGAGGAAACATCTGTTATGTTAAATAGCTTATTTGGGACAATACTAAATAAAAATAACATGCAATTTTTATAACTCTTATTTTGTTAAAATTATTAAAGTTTTGCATATTCTGCAAGGGGTACTTATGAGCAGAACTGCATCTTAGGATGCTTTTGCACAATGTCAGTGTCAGAGAATCACCAATTGCTGTTTACATTAATTCCCTGTTACAGCTTACATTGATGTTTAAATGAAATAAATGACATTAAAAATTCAAAGTAATCACGCTGGTAATCTGAAATACTTTTTCGGATGTAACTGTAATTCCCTTTCAGTCAGTCACATTCGACGTTATGTCAACACTGACGTTAGGGGTCTCACTTGGGAGCCTCTGAGCATTACAAGAAAACAGCCAATGACTATAGGCGATGGAATTTGCACACCAAGCCACTCTCCGTACATATGGGTATATAAGATGGCGTCATGCACCCACTCATTCAGATTTTTGCTTTGGTGCCGATTACTTCTTGAGTGGCTTTTCTGAAAAAGAAAAAATATCTGAGAGAGCAACAGTCTGCAGGAACTACTCTCTGTGTTCTACGACTCATTCAGTGGAGTGTTCGCTCTGTGTTAGCACAGATAAGTGCTGCGCTCCACCCCTGGGCTTTCCAGCTAAAAGATTTCCTGTACAGCTTGCATGGTTGAGAGTGTCTTACGAGATGTCTTTCCGACCGTGTGCTTCTGGGTGCAGTAGTTTCCTTACCTTTGATAACGGACATGATCGCTGTCTCACGTGTCTGAGGGTAGCTCTGACCTGGGGTTGATGAAGGAGCTGTGCACATTGACCGACTTCTCCCTCCGAGCGACGAAGGTTACGGCGAGGTCCCTCGGTCAGGTGATGTCTACCATGGTAGTCCAGGAGTGCCATTTCTGGCTGAATCTGGCTGAGATGCGTGATGCTGACAAAGTTTGCTTTCTCAACTCCTCGGTCTTCCAGGCCGGCCTCTTCGGCGAAACTGTCGAGGACTTGCCCAGCAGTTCTCAGGAGTCCAGACGCAGATGGAGGCCATTAAGCACATCTTGCCTCGGCACGGCACTCCTACTGCCAAGCCGCCGAGGTCTGGCTCTTTGTCTGCTCATCACCGAGGGCGCACCCCTGCGGTGTCAACACCTGCTGCACCCTGTCCAGAATCTAAGCAGGAGTATCCTCAGCAGGGACATCGAGCTTCCCGCAGGAAGAGGGCACATACAGCCTGCTTCTCACGGCGCCATCAAGTCTGCTCAGAAGATCATGAAGCATCCCTGAGATGGTAGGAGCTGCTTTGGGGCCATTAACATCTGGGCGTTCACCTCCAAGAATGACCGTTCCTCCGCTGGCTATCTGGCCGGCTGTACCTACGGTACATTCTCAATAAAAGAGCAGTTTCCTTCATCTCTGGGTCAGATGTGTCGGGTTCTGACAATGTGCGACAATCTGCTCCTCATTGTCAGTCTCGACACATTATTTCACCATGCAAAAGGGTGCAGCTGCGGGGCAGTTCACCTCCTCACTTTGGTAGAATACATCGTCATTTTGAAAAAATGCCCAACAACACAGGGAATGAGGAGAGGGTAGCATCTTCTGTTTCAGGTTTTTGTATTACATCACACAGTGGTGTGAATTCATGACAGCATTGATAAAGTACAACTCCCTCACACCTTCAGCACTCACACATCCCTATAGAAGAGCTTTACGTCCAGCTTCAATGTGGGAACCAGACATTTCTCACTGTACTCCTGCTCTATCAACACCTTAACATTTTGGATACTGTTAGATCCGAAATGATTTATTTGGTCTCATGAGACTAGAGTATGGATTCCTGTATTTGCAAATATGGGCCTTGGAAAAGGTTAGATGAGTTTATTGTGCTTTGGCTACAGTAGGTATTTCCAGTGTGGACAACAACCATGCAAGTCACTCCTGCAGGCTGCATCTTACTCAGTGATATAAACAGTCACTCTTTTCATAGCTTTTGCTGCCTCTGAGACACTTGGTTGGTATTTCTCCTGTTCCTTTTCAAGTAAAAAAATCACTCATCACTAAATAAAAGCTTAAAGTGAAGGACTGGCTATTTCAGGGGTCTTGTCACAAGACCATTGTATTTGAATTTCTGTGTTACTTTTGCTATATTTTCAAACTTAAAACAATGATTTGGTAATCCTTTTGTACCACTGTAGCCTTTTGTGCAATGTAATAAGTCTCCTGACATTTCTCTCGCAAGTGGATCCATTGTTGTCAGCATTAAGTCTGAGAATGATTCAGTGGGCTATAGCATATAACACTTTTAATTCTCAAGAAATTACTTATGAAATTACTAGAAAATTTTGAAATTATTAAAAAACTAGATCATTTCACACGTTACAATAATTTATTGTAGCTGTTAATGATTCTTTGTGCATTTTAGTCATTCAGATTTTTCAGTTTATAGCCTAAGTGTGTGTGTGTGTGTTAAATCGCAAATACTTTAGGATAAATATGACAATAATTTTGAGTTTCAACATTTCTTTTAATATATAAGGACTGCAGTACTACAATAGCTCTGACACAAATGAAACAGCATGAACGTGTCAGTTACCTGTTTCTCTGATAAACGCTCAGAGATACTTGCAGAACCTAGCTGTCAGGGCTATTCTTACTTCCCTCATTGCTGACTGACTGGTCTCTGTCCTTACAGTCCACCCCACACCTAACCCTAGCCACTGGTGACTGTGGGGAGTCAGAATTCGGGAAGAGACAGAAAAAGAATGTTGAGAATCAGTTGTCGAATAAAGAAATCCTACTTTTATAAGGGCATGGTTCATTATTGAATATTTTTAAATAAATGAACATTCATTAAGCTGCTTTATTTTAGTTTGTGGAATTCATTGTAATTAAACTTATTTTTTTCATTATGACATGCCTTATTTAATGTATATGTAATTTTGGTGTTAGAAAAAAAATCTGAAATATTGATCGCAATACATTTCATGAAATTAAGAAAAGGCATTAAGTATCAACCTGACATTTGAATGTTAGGTAGCTATTAAAAAGGGTTTGGTTTGAACTGAGCATGAGGTTGAGTCTTAAGACTCTGTCCACATCCATTCTGGTCTCAGCTCCAGTTGAGAGAACCTTCTCTGTAAGCCCTGATCAACATTTGTTGAAGCTCCGGCATACTGTTCACTTTCATTTCTGAAAAAGAAATAATAATGTGTTATGGTTATTGTCATATATTAATAGTTATTCCAGTATCAGATAGAATAGTCTGTTTCTTGGGTCTAACCTCTCACACACATGATGAAATGACACATTAATTACACTCACCTGACATTAGAGCAGATTCATCCATTTTGTTTGTCTCCTCTTCAGTCCATATTTTGTCTATCTGTAAATGGAAGAAAATAGTCTGACTGAAGTTATACAAACTAGATATGAAAACATGGTAAATTATTTATTTCATATCTTTGTTGAGACTAAGACATTATAGTATTAACATTAATACATTAAATACATTTCATTTAATAAATTAAACATTTCATTCTACTGTATGAATTAAAAATTTCATTCTACTGTTTTTTAAAACTGACTTTGCATAAGTAGTATATTTGGTCTTAATTTGGCTTGTTATGAGTGTCAAGTTTAAACCATATAAAATGATCTGACATTCCTGACATATCTGGTAATATTTAGACCAGAGAGCATAAATAAATTTCAGTCAAACCACTTTTGAAGGTACAGTGCAGTCATTTTAAATGAATTAACCTGTAGGTTTTCTTACCTCAAACAGCATTAGCTGAATACTTTGGCCTTGAAATATTGGTGACTGACTCACAGGTTGGACTTCAGTTTTTATCCTCACTAAGAAGACGATAACTCATGGTTTATGTGAAATCTGTGTTCTTAGATGCCAAAATAATAACTAACTACCTCACACACATAATTAACTTAGGATTGTGCTTCTACAAGTGCCCTTATTCTATAAAACACTATAGCTTAAAAATGCATCCCATGCAGTTTTTTCATGCTGAAAAACATGGTTTAAGTTTATTTTATTCTGACAAAAGATTGTTAACTATAGGACACTAGGCTGATGTAGTATGGGCTTGCAGAATACTCACCTCCTACTGTAATCTGTTTTGTTGTGTCTCTACTGATGACCTGACAATAGTAATCACCAACATCTGAGACACTGAAGTTATTTAGATTCAAGGACACATTTCCTTTTGCCAGTACATGAGTGTCAAGACTCCCTCTGTCTTTGTATCTCCTCCCCTTAATCACATGTCCGTTCTTGTAGATGCAAACACAGTCTGTCTCCTTAAACCATTTGATCTGCATGGCAATGGCACAGACTTCAGGAGACAAATGACAAGGAACAATGATTTCAGACCCCATTGAAATCTTTGCTGCTTGAGATATTTGGGGAATAACAAGCTGAAAATTATCTGTGAGGGAAACAGAGAAAGATAACCTTACACGCATTTACTTTTACCTTTAATTACACAAAGAGTGTTAGAACAAAAATATTAGAATAAGTAAAATTGATGAAGTGTTAATGATTTTAAGGAAACTTACCAGAGACGCTCCTGCTGTAATTCTAATTTAATGAAAACAAACAGTGAAGAGATTTTAGACTTCTTCCAATATAACATCCAAGCATTTGTGATACCAGTTTTGGCAACGTAACAATATGCAGTATGAGAAAATTTTAGGATGAATACTGATGAATATTAAATTTATTTAATTTATTAAGCAATGAATGCGTGAAAGCCTAAACAATACAATATAAAACAACAATGTCAGTTTATTGATAGTATTAATGTGCACACATACCCCCTGTTGTTTCTCATTTGAATCACTGTGATGTGAAGTGCGCCTTGATAATTCTATAATAAATTATAAAAATACATAATTAAAAAACAAGAACACCCAAACACTCCTCACAAACAAGGTCCACACACACACACACACACACAACAGAAGTGCAAACTTAGTTTCCAAAAGAATTTAATTTACAAGGTAGAGATTTTAAGACAACTTACTGTTGGTTGACTCTCTTGTCCTTTTATCCTAATTGAGATTGAACAGTTAATTGATTGAACATAATAATAATAATAATACCTAAGTTTCATTGTTTTTATATGTTGGGGTTGCTATTACATTAAGCAAATTTGTAATTCTGTATTTTATTTTTTTCTGTATTTCTGTATTTTATTTTATAGTATTTTATTAAGCAAGAAAGAAGATCTGCAGGAAGGGTGCTGATTACTGAAAGGCAGTTTGTCTTTTAATGATTTAATTTCTAAACTGTTTTACAATAATAAATTCATAAGAGTGCTTTGATATTATTCAAAGGATAATTTACAATGGATAATGTGAAGGTAAAGGTTATGCTCTCTTACCTCATTTCCTTCTGGAAATATTGGTGACTGACTCATTGGCTGGACACCAGGATTTATCCTCACTAAGAAAAACATTCATGTGTAAATTGGTTTGCATGAAAATTGTGTTCTTAGTTAACTAAACTAATAAACATCTAACTGGCACAAATACATGTTTGCATCCTGGAATTCAATGCAGTTTCCTTGTAGCATCCTGGAAACATGCTGTAACTATTAGCTGGGTTTTCATAATGCAAAAGGATTATACATTCGTATTTAATCATCAAAAATGTTCTAATATTCAAATTTCATCTGATGATTTTCAAAGAGCATTTGTTATTGTTTACCTTGCAAAATTCATACATGATTATTGGTTGTTTTTCTGTGCCTACATATCTTATTATTCATGGAGAATATTCAAACTCGCTATTCTATCAAGTATTAAAACTGGTTATATGTTCCAGTGGAAAATTTTAAAGAATAAATTTTATAAGACTGAAATATGACCATATGTATTCAGAACAGTTTACTGATCACATACTGATGAGGATCTAACATGCCTCTAGATTTCTGTTTCAGTTCAGATTCAGTCTGACATTATTAATGAGCACTGAGCTGATGTAGAGGACTACTCACCTCTTACTGTTATCTTCTCTCTTCTGTCTTTACTGATGACTTGACAATGGTAATTTCCAATATCTGACGGCCTGAAGTTTTTCAGTTGTAAGGACACATTTCCTTCCCTAAGCTTGTGAGTGAACAAACTCACTCTGTCCTTGAACAAAACCCCTTCTGTCACCTGTCTGTCCTTATACAGGCAAACACAGGCGGTATCATTAGACCAGATGATCTCCAGGTCAACCGCACTGATTTCAGGAGACAGGTAACACGGAATGATCAAATCAGACCCCAAAGAAACCTCTGGTTCTTCTGATGTACTGGGAACAACAAGCTGAAAGTTTTCTGTGAGGAAAAGAGAGAAAAGATGGACTCACACTACAGTAAACCCTCAAAAAGTAAAGTTCTGTGGTGGAACAAGAAAGATTTTTTTAACTTACTGTTCAAGACTTCCATCTTGGCATTCCAAATGAGGTGAAAGCAAATGCAAAACTTTTGTTATTTTATAATGTCATATTTAAAAGTGTTTATTGAGTGATAAATCTTTTATTTATTTACGCTTAATTTATTAATGAATCACACAACGTATTCATGCGTGCACATACCCCATGCTGGCTCTTGTCTGCTTCATTGTGATATGAAGCTTGGCTCAAAAAATCTATAAAGCAGAAAAAACTGAGCACTCTTCTTCACACATCACACAAATTATGAGAGATGTGTGTAAAATGTGTAAATAAATTTAAAACTCCATGCATATATAGAGTTCCTATGCATATATAGAGAGAGCAATGTAATGACCCTAACCTAATGACAACAGAGATACACGGTAATGTGCTTTTAAAGTAGACACATTATTATCCCCATATACATAGCATTACCCACCTGTCTATAAAGAAATTATTTGGTATCATACAAAGCAATCTTTAAATATCATATCACAATTTTTTTAAATAAATAATGCACATTCATATGATAATAAAGTCAATGATTTTAAGGCAACTTACCTTTGGTTCCCATTCTGTTATCCTAATTGAGATTAAAACAAATGCAGTTTCATTTATTTTATGAGGTATTGTATAGGTATACATGTATGAATAGGTTATTAAAGTGCACACATACCCCAGACTGTTTGTCTGGATGGCTTAGATCTGATTTGATGTACTGTGATGATAATTCTATAACAAAAGAGATAAATCAACAAAAAAAACTCCTTTAAAAGCAAAATCCAAAAATGATATTTCCATACTGTCAGTGTTACAATAGTGATTTTTAACATATAGGTCTTCAGTTAATAATACAAATGATTATTTTAAATGTTATTTTTTTAAATATGTAATGCAAATATTAATGATTTATTAATTATTAATTATATATTATATATTAATTATATATTAATTATTAATTACAAATAATCAATTATTTCCAGAACTTACTGTTATCTGTTTCTCCCTTGTAATCCTAAATGAGATAAGATTTTTTTTTCTTTAGCCTGTTTGGCTAAACATAACATTCTCACACACTTCTTTACACTCAGTGCGAACAGTAATAGATACTACAGCATGCAGCAAAAACATTAAATAAAGAGAAGTTAAATACGCTATTTGTAAGACTTTTTTGCCTAAATGGCCACAAAAAAATAAATAAAATAAATAAATAATAATAAATAAAAGTACATGTGTCTTAAGGATAATATAAATGTGGCCAATCTGTCAGTTTCAAACTAAATTAAAGACCCATTTTTTTAACCTGCAATACACATAACAAACTATCACATGTCTATAATTTAAATCCCTTAAGGAATTGTTAGGCTGAATTAATTACCATGCCTATAGCCATTGATAAGCTAGTCATCTATTACTGTCTAAATGGCAGCTCTACCTGCTAGAAAAACTACAACTCTTCTTTTCCTCTAATGCTGGTTTGATATCTTCAAGCAGAAAGAGATGGATGCAAACTCTTATTGAATAACATCAATTCACAAATCTGACTTGTGATGAAGCCCAATATATCACCCCATATTTGTTCACTTTGGCCAGAGGAGAACCGGTCCCCAGACTGAGCCCAAGGGTTTGTGTTCTCTGCAGCTGTCACCTTTGGCTTTTTAGTTGGGGTCTAAAAGGCGCTTAATATTTAGTACTTTTATCAGTTTGTGGGTACTGACACTATCATATGCGAAGAATCAAATGTTTATAATTGCCAAATGTTGCACACTATTATTGAACTGAATTGAATCAGCATTGAACTGAATCGAGCTGAATAATGACCGTCTTCATTTGAGCTTCTTATTGCTGTATTGAACATTTTTTGTAATTGAACTTTTCACAGTTATTGAACAAACTTTAATCAACACTGTGCTGACTGAAGCTGAATAATGGCACTATTGTCTTGTTAGCGCTGCTTTACAGCAGAATTTAAATTTGTTTCATATTTGTCTCAAAGTTGGCATCACTGATTCCCCGTTTAATGCTGTGAGGTATTATAATTATATCTTTATACTGCTGTATAAAGAGCTATATAAATATAATAAATACAGGTGATTGACTTGACATTCACACATACCTTATGCTGATCCTTCCTTGACGCACTGTGATATGCAGAGTGAATTGATAATTCTTTAATGTGGGGAAAAAAATAACCTTTAAAAATAAGATCCACACATCACATAGATTATGACAGGTGTTTTTCAAAATCTCAAATAATAGTTTCATCAAGGGCAATGAGCTCCAGAAAATAAAATGGTAATAAAAAATAGGGGAAAGAAAGAAAGAAAGAAAGAAAGAAAGAAAGAAAGAAAGAAAGAAAGAAAAGAAAAAAAAGAAAAAGGTTTTCTCTGTGCTTAAAAATTGCAAAACCGCAACAGAATGGTTCATTATAGATGTCTTTGCTGTTTAAATGAATAAGTAAAATATTTCTCAACAGTAACTTAATTCTAAAACAACTTACGGTTTATTGCCTCTCCAATCTTGTAATCCCAATTGAAATGGGGGAAAAAATGTGAAAGGATGTTATGACATAACATTGTCACACAACAGGGATTCACTTTATAGTGATTCTAAAGTGGTCAAAGTTGACTAAATTATTAGTTATTGTTGTGAAAGACCATTTTGAGGAAAAAGCTGGGAATATTTCACAATATTGTAAAATTGTGTTTCGTTATATTTGTTTAGCAATGTAATCTAGGATTCAAGAAAATAGAACAATATGCCTGAAGTTGATGCAAACTGACTGACATTACAGGTGTTACTCTAGTGATGATGACCTTTATTTATACTGTAAAATAGAGATATTTAAAACCACAGTGTGTGTTAATAATATTACTGCAGTGCATACAAACCTCAAGTTGATTGTCTGATTCACTGTGATGCTTTGACAACTCTAGAAAGCAGAAATTAAAGCTACATAATTTTTTTGTGGAATCCAAGGTGCATTTTTTTCTATTCTTTGATGAATAAGAAGTTCAAAAGAACAACATTTATTAGAAATACAAATCTTTTGTAACATTATAAATATCTTTACTGCCACTTTTGATCAGTTTAATGCATCTTATAAAAGTATATAAAAGTAAAAATCTCACTGACACCAAACTTCTGTTTGTGTATATTTTATGAGAATGACAAAGAGTTTTAAGACAACTTACTGTTGCTAGTTTCTTCCGTTTGGTAATTCTAATTGGCAAAAAGAATTTATTTCAGTTTGTCTGGACAAACATAATATAACACAAGGATTTATTTACATTGATTCCTTACAATGAAAGAGTCACAACACAAAGCCTACTAAATTTCTTGCTACATTGACATTTATGTATTTAGCAGACAATGTTCCTGTTGCTATAGCCTTATTTTATAAAGAAAATGCTATTTCTACAACAGTGGTTGATGGGGTAAATTGACACTTTTTGAGATCTTTGATAGTTTTTCAAATATCTAGGTTATTTTATATGTATGCCTTATTTTTGTATGTCATATTAAATAATTAAGTTTGTTAATATTTTTCATTCTTGACGTCTGGAACACAAACACCACAATCCAACAGTACATACATAAATACTTTTTGATTATCCATCAAGATCGGTTTTGCCAGTTTAGTCTTGGTTCCTCTGTGGTCTTCAACCACATCATCTCAGAAAGCTTTTCATATCCAGTTTCCAAAAAGTCCTGTTTTATACCTGTTTTTTTTTTTTTTTTCTTATTTTTAATTGACGTTGCTAGTATCCTGTTGTGGCAACATGCAACTGTACTGTATTGTCTTCACCTAAGTCTTGATAAAAAATAACTGTACACAGGTGTATGCTTACTTTGGTAGGTATTGCACTTGTAATTTGTTTGAGCCTTATTTCCTGTTTCAAGATTAGTGGTACTGGTTTCATGTCCTATGAATCTAGCTTTTCGTTCTTTATAATTTAACTACATTTTTGTATGTACATGCCTCTATATTGTCTTGTGTATTGTGTTATACTGTGCTATATGTTGTATGTTATTCTCAGAAAGAATAATAGGTGCTGTCTTACCACTGTAAAGAAGTGTTGATCCTCGAAAATGGTAGAGACTGCATATGTCAACAAAGAAAAGTGTTAATTGGACTTAAGGCATGTTTACATTCAACAGTCTTAAAACTGAGTGTACATCACGCTGTTTGAATTGCTTACCTTCTTCTGCTACATTTACTGTTATCTGCCGTGTTTTATTTCTACTGGTGACCTGGCACATGTAAACTCCCAGATCTGACTCTCTGAAGTCTGCCACTCTTAAGGAAACATTCCCTTTCTTCAGGTCATGAACGAACAGACTCGCTCTGCCCTCATAGTCAACACCCTGTGTCATCTCTCTGTTCTTATAGGTGCAAATACAAGACATCTCGCCAAACCAAGTAATCTCCATGTCAACAGCACTGAGTGCAGGAGACAAGTGACACGACACGGTGAGAGTAGGTCCCGAATTAATCTTAACTCTTTCACCGCTTTCAGGAATAACAAGCTGAAAGTCATCTGTGAGGGAAAAGACAAATGGACAAGATTCTAATATCACCTGTGCAGTGAATTTGTTCCTACAATTCAGTCTTTGAAGTACTTTTAAGTTTTGTTGAGTTTTGTGGTTGAACTCTGGTTCCTCCATCTATAAAGGTAGTGGCCATCACGAAAGTATAACAATGTTAATGCTCTAGTACCAAACATTTCAAAATGTCAAATTCATGTAGTAAGTCAACACATAAGGAGCTTACACAAGATGTCTTACACATTAAAGCCTGGTAATATAAAATACAGAAATATATGAAGAGTCGGTTCCACAAAGATACTGAACTGCAGGAACAACCGAAATGTATGCAATACAATAACAACATAAAATGTTTAAAGTTTTTTAACCAATCACAATCTATGATTGTGCTGAAGTAGCACTTTGATTAACAGCTAAACCAAATAATGAGAGTAGTATTTGAGAATTATTTGAAGAGAACTTACTGCCACTTCTCGCTGCCATGCTTCTTCTCTAAAACAGGAAAAAAACACATCCAGTGAGAGAGAAGAATGATTTCAGGCTCACGCAAACCACTGGTTTAAATGCACTGAAAAAAAAGTCTTACGCAAGCCAACACGTTTTTTTCCCTTTAATTTATGGATTATTATGACTGGAATTTATCTTAATGTACCTTTCCTGTTCCTCACATTGCTAGAGTGCTAACATTTGTGTAAACCATAAATGAGGTGAGGAGGTTATGATAAAAAAAAAAGCTAAAGATCTCCACTACTCTATATACAGGACAAAAGAAAGAATATTAAAAAACATTTAAGTGTTTTTTCACTTAAATTTATTTTTGATATCCCAAAATCACATTGTTCGCAAAAGTACTAAACGCTTTGAATTTCAGTCGCTCTCTTCATTGTGAGATCTGGTTGAAAACATTTATGGAAATGAATAAACATTTCCAAACATGTAAAACTGGTCACAGCAGTGTTATGTGTTACTTTGAGTATAGAGTATACTGAATTTAATGAAGAACTTATTTCTAACCGTTGATAAAGTGCGTTCTGTTGATATGCAGGTGTACATACAGCCCTGCATTGTGTCTTCCTGGATGTGGGGCCCCTGGGCAAGAACAGAATTGGTATCTCAGTTTATTTCATTATCTAGATATTAATGTGCACTTAACTATTTTGATTTGTTATATTCCTACTGTTTCATTCCTAGTGTATGAAAAACGGTCACAAATGCAAAAGTGAAGATGTGGAACAACACTGAGTTTATTCCTCCAGTCAGTAAGTTATAAATGACTGTACACAAAACACAAAAGCAAATGCTTAATTTTGTTGTGTATTAATGTAATCGCCCAATAAATCTGAAAGCTTGAGTTAGTCCCTGATAGATCAAACTTGCTCATTCATGATGTAACAGTACATATATTGCAGCTTTTGTTACCTTAAGACCAAAATAAAAAAAGAGAAAACAACTGCTAAACTGAGTTCTGTTTGATTTTACTTTAAACATCTTCAATATAAAGATTTTTTTTAAAAAAAGTACTATTATTTTTTTTTTCTGTAAAGTAGTAAAGAGAAAAACAAAAAATATATAGTTATTACTCAAATTATGTTTCCACAATTTTTTTGTATAAAGTGTCTGTGATGGAGAGTTCTGCTCTAGGTGTTTGTTATATTAAAACTGTATTTATGTCATTCCCACAGCTGTTTGTGTTCTTTCCATCAGGGGATGTCTCAATCTGGCACAGAGACACTGAGGAGCCAGAGCAAAGGCCAAACCCTGCGTAGACAGGCTCTGGGAATGTGGAGTGGAAAGTGTGTAAGTGTGTCAGTCTGTTTTTGTCAGAGACACTGTAGAAGGACAGAGCGCCAGCAGGACAGTCCAAATACACCCATACCCTTTTAGAACGAAATGAGCATGATGGTGGACGCATTTTAGTCCTCTTATTATTGTGCCAGGCTGAGAAACTGTTATCAGAGCAGACGAGCCTCCAGGACTTCTCATTGGATCCAAACTCACAGTCATTACTCTCTCCTTTCCTCCTGATCCCTTTATATGAGGCTGAAATATAGACCTCGCTCTTCCCGCTCCACTCAACCTCCCAGGAACAGCGTCCAGACAGACTCTCTCTGCACAGAACCTGAGGATAGCACTCAAATCTCTCAGGATGGTCTGGATATGACTGCTCCTCTTCTACATATGTCACAGTTTTGTTCCCCTCAGACAGAGAAAGATGTGTGTGTACTGTGTTGGGGTCTAGCATGAGCTCACAGGCACCTGTGCACAAGAACAGAGATTAGAGAAAGATCACAGACAATGCAACAAATGTAAAATGTCAAAAGGTGTGTGCGAAAACCTACATCTTCGTAATCCAGCTGTAATCCTAAACTTGCCCTCATGTTCCAGACTACAGAAAAAACAACACACTATGTAAGTTTCTGCTAATTTAAAACGCAAACTTGTTTTTAATTTAAAACGCAAACTTAATTTTGAAGTGTTCTGTCTGTTGTTAACTACAAATGTACAAATGAATGTTTTTAGGTCAGCAAAGGATGTATGTATATATGAAGAGTTCATTTGCAAAAACAGATAACTCAGTTTTTAACAATTCTCAAAATTCATGTTTTTTCATTGTGTATTCCAATTAATCTCAATCAAACTGCAGTTGGGTTATTTTGACTAGGTTAAAAAATAACTTTAAAAACAGCTAAATAATACAATAAAAACATGATAACATAATAAAAATTAAAAATTAAGTTTTCACTTTAAGTTATCTGTTTTTGCAAATAAACTCTTCATATGTAGATACGCATTGGGTGTATATTGTATAGGTGTCCCTTTAAAGAGCCCATCAAATCAAAATACAAATGTTGTGACTTTATAAAAATAAAAAAAGTGCCTGACAGTCACTCCGACTCAAAATGAGCCAAAATACCGGTGTATATGATACTATGATGTTGGTTTTGCCATGATTCAGTGCTCTAGTTTTTCCAACAGTACAATGAACTGGGAAAGAGTTCCGACTCTTTAAGTAAAAAGGTGAGTTGATTAAGACTACTTCATTCATTAGATATGGGTGCTTCGATGCCTTAATTGTGTATATTCATAATAATCATTGCGTGATTATGTAAAAAAATCAATTGTTTAAATCAATTAATTGAAACGAACTGTCCGAAAGAACCATTTCATGAAAAAAATCTGATTTTCCTGATGCCTGAGGTTATGAATTACAGGTAATAATGTTCAGTTTCTTGCAGAGACCAAGCGTTTCACTTTATCAGACCTCAATATATCGTCAGGAGCCACGGGTATTCATTTTTTGTATCTCGTGTTGCCTTTTTTTATTCTCAAGTGATGGCAGTCACTGACTTGAATTTTACGAATCACCAAGGACCACAGTTTCAGCTAAAACTCCTCTTTACTGTTGTACTGAATAAAAAAAGTCACCTACATCTTGGATGGCCTGAGGGTAAGTAAATTAACAGAAAATTTTCATTTTTCTGTTAACTATCCCCTTAAAGTGTCAAAACTGGTCAGAAACAGCACTGATTTAATGTTTCATAGTATCTGAAATGAACAAACATGACAAGAAAAGTCTTCCTGTGCAACATACTTGAGGACCTCCAATTTGCAAGTTGGATCATTCAATCTAGCCGTGAGCAGCTGACCACCTAAATGTCCTGGATGATTGCAGCTGAGGTCCAGCTCTCTGAGGTGTAAGGGGTTTGAAGCCAGAGCAGTGGACAAAACAGAACAGCCTTCCTCTGTGATAAAACAGCCAGACAGTCTACAAAGACACATTTAAAAATGTTTACATTAAAATTATTTAAGATATAAAAATCTGAGAGTATGTATAAAATAACACAGTGTAAACTATTTAGTGTAAATATCTATAGTGAAATGTAAGCTTTTCCAACACCTCAGTATCTCCAGTTTACAGTGTGAACTCTTCAGTCCATCTGAGAGCATCTTCACTCCTGAGTCCTGCAGGTCATTTTTGCTCAAGTTCAGCTCTCTCAAAGGGCATTTTGCCAGTTGTAAAACTGAGGCCACAGTCGCACAAGACTGATCAGTGAGATTACAAGTGGACATTCTGTTCAGAACAATAAAACAATAATTAGACACCCACTGAACATGCATAGCACGAGAACTGACTGATGTGTGCACACCAATATTGCTGCAATTACACATAATATGGATTGCTACTCCATATGTTTGGAGTAACTATTTTGAGCACGAAAGTACAGAACAAACACATTTCTGTGAATATACATTAAAAAATCTGTTTAAAGACAGTCATAGTAACAACATATCAATGAAATTGAAACACAAACCTCAGTATCTCTAGCATACATTGAGGACTCTTCAGTCCAGCTGAGAAAATCTCCACTCCAGTATCCTGCAGGTCATTGTCACTCAGGTCCAGCTCCTTCAGAAGGCAGTTAACTGATTGTAGAGTTGAGGCCATCATTTCACAAGACTGACCAGTCAGGTTACAACTGGCCAATCTAAAATAAACAATTATGTTTCACATTATGTAATGATATGTGATGTCCTGATAATATTCTTGCATCACTGCATGTGTAATACTGTCAGGAGGACTGGAAGGCACGTATCCAGTTGCACTGCAATGCTTCAGACAATGCTTCACAAACCTTAGTTTTTCCAGTTTACAGCTATTCAGTCCAGCAGACAGCCATTCCAGACGTGAATCCTTCAGGTCATTATTACTCAGGTCCAACTCTCTCAGGCAGGAGTTCACTGAAAGTAGAACTGAGGCCAGTGTTTCACTTGACTGGTCGGTGAGTTTACAGCCAGCCAGGCTACAAAATAAAATTATTTGTGAGGTTGCTTTTGTCTTTCTAGAATGTTCTGTTTTTTTAATAAATCTTAAAATAATATTTGCTTTTGCAGTTAATTTTTATATAGTCCTTTTTTAGTCCAATGTTTCCAGGTTTCCAGGTTGGAAAACAATTTTTTCTTATACTATAAACAAGCAAACAATGCTATGACATTTTATATGCTTATATTATATTATTTATATTCAATTTATTTAAACCAAGTCTCATCAAGTACGTGCCGTGTTTACACAATTTTTACATTGCTTCAAAAACTAATACAGTAACAATAATCATTTGTATCTTCTATTCATTACTACTAACTGCTGTTTGGGTAGTATTATTTAGTATTCACTTCCTTTTTGGATGAATGAATCCTGTCACCATGTTGTACACTATTTCTTTGCTATGTTTATAGACAATGCTATTCTTTCCAAATATCTAATGTATAAAAATATATGTAGTTCACCTCAATATCTCCAGTTTACACTGTGAGCTTTTCAGGCCAGCAGCGAGCCGCTTCACTCCTGAATCCTGCAGGTCATTGTTACTGAGGTCCAGCTCTCTCAGGCATGAATTTTCTGATAGCAGAGCTGAAGCCAAAGTTTCACAGGACTGCATGGTGAGTTTACAGCCTTTTAATCTACACAGGAGAAAATATTACAAATATATTACTGTGATGACTGTTATAATGAAGCATTTTTAATTATTCATAATATATTTTACATCTCACAGCTTCATTTTACTGAAACGTCATCACGTAAAATTTTTCAATGCACAAGGTGAAAACAAAATTATTTGAAAAAAATGATTATACTCATGCATAAAACCTTAAATATTTATGTTGGACAATCAATAGACAATGTTTCATTCCCAACATGATCTCTAGGAGCACATTTTGCATTAACAATCTTTACAAACAATGACAGCATTGAATATCTGAGTGATAACAACCTGCTACTTACCTCAGTATCTCCAGTTTACAGTGTGAACTCTTAAGTCCAATAGAAATGAGTTTGACACCTGAGTCCTGCAGGTCATTGTTACTCATGTCCAGCTCTCTCACAGGGGAGTTTGCTTGCTGTAGAGCCGATGCCACAATTTCACCTGATTGTTCAGTGAGATTACAGCCTTCCAATCTGAAATGAAAAAAACAATGCATAAGTGTTACATGTAACAACATGTGGCTGTATAATTATTTGGAAATCAAAAGTTCATGATCATAAGCCTTTTTGTTTTAAGTTCTTCAGATCACTGTTTGTTTATTGGTTGGTTTATTGGTTCTCACATTGCTTTTCGACAGTTCCTCAGAGCTGGTACCAGTCTCCTTTGAGCCTCCGTGGATGTTGTGTTGTATTTCTTGAGGTTTAGCTCTTCTAGCACATCCTCTGCCATCAGAAGCATATTAGCTAAAGCTGAACAGTGGGCAGGAGATAGAGATTTTTTAAACTTTCCTTCAGCTTTCAGGTAAGCCTGAATGTCTTCAAGAATAGAAGTATCCTTCATTTCAATCAAGCAGTGTGAGAGATTAATCCACCTTTCTGGCCTGACATTCTGCTTTTGACTTTGTCTGAGGTTTTTTATCACTTTCTTCATGCTTTCAGGGTTGTCCTCCACATGTGTGAGCAGACCTTGGAGAAGTCTCTGATTTGACTCCAGTGAGATGCCATGAAGAAATCGAAGGAAAAGATCAAGATGTCCGTTGTCACTCTTCAGTGCTTCATCAACCACAACCTTCAGAAACGCATCTAGCGAAACCTCATTAAACTGCGATTTGATCTTTTTTCTTCCTTTCTTTATCTGGAACATTCTCAGGATATCACTGTTCTTGTTTAAATAGTTGAAAAACACAAAAAGTGCAGCAAAAAACTCTTGAAAGCTCAGATGAACAAAGCAGTAGACCTTCCTCGAATAGATCACTGATTCCTCCTTGAAGATCTCGGTGCAAATCCCAGAATACTCAGAGGCCTTGTCGGCATATATTCCACATTTTTTCAGGTCCTCATCATAGAACAGGACATCACCATTCATCAGAGCTTTGAAAGCCAGTTCAGCGAGTTTCAAAATCACATCTCTTTCTGAATGCAGAAGCAACTTTGGATCTTTCCCATATCTTTCATGTCTCTCACCATACTTCTGCCTCTTCATAACGGCCTGAATGATCAGAAAATGTATGTACATTTCAGTTAGCGTTTTGGGAATTTCTGCACTGCTATCATGTTTTAGGATGTTCTGAAGCACAGTGTCTGTGATCCAGCAGAAAACCGGTATATGACACATTATGTGGAGGCTTCTGGCTGTTCTTATGTGAGAGATGATTCTGGTGGCTTCATGCTGATCGCTGATCCTCTTCCTAAAATATTCCTCCTTCTGAGGGTCAGTGAATCCCTGTACTTCTGTTACACGGCTGATGTAATGTGAGGGGATCTGACCAGCTGCTGCCGGTCTGGATGTGATCCAGATGAGAGCAGAGGACAACAAATCTCCTTTGATGAGATTTGACATCAACATGCTCACTGATGATGTTGTAGACACATCAGAAATTTTGTCACAGTGTGAAAATGTCAATGTAATTCTACTTTCATCCAGACCGTCAAAGATGAACAAGACTTTACACAAATCATATACCCTTGTATCTAACTCCAGAAGTTCTGGATGGAAGTCAAGCAGAAGTCTGTGAAGGCAGTACTGGTCATCTTTAACCAAGTTGAGTTCCCGAAATGGAAGAACAAAGAGAAAATCAACATCCTGATTAGCTTTGCCCTCAGCCCAATCCAGAATGAACTTATGCACAGAGACTGTTTTTCCAATTCCAGCAATTCCTTTGGTAAGAACAGTCTTTACTTTTTCTTGGTTGTCTTTTCTCTCATAACTTGGATCGGATAGAGGCTGGAAAATGTCATTGCAGTTGATTGGAGTACCTTGTAAGCGTTCAGTCTTGGTTTTCTCTATTTGTACAACCTCATGTTCTTCATTTACCCCTTCCCTCTCTCCCTCTATTATATAAAGCTGTGTGTAAATCTTGTTAAGGTGGTTTTTGTTCTCTTGTATATTGATTCCTTCACATAAACTCTCATACTTCTTCATGCTGGTTTTGTGACTTTCTTTGATACTCAGTAGGATGGCATCTACTGGTTGGCAAGAGCTCAGCTGCTCTTCAGCAGGACTGGACCCTCTCGTGTGTGGGTGTATAACGGGACAAATTTCAGATATTTTTCTGCACTGAAAGCAGTCAGAAGCTCCAGACAGGCACTCAGACTGATCTTGAACCACCTGTTTCTTTCTCCCACTGCAGAAACAAAGACAAACAAGATTTGTAATTCATTAAAATATTAAAGACCCTCTGCGGTGAAAATCAAGTTTTTAATGTTTACATGTTAATCTGGTGTTTTGATATGCTTATAGACAACCCATGTGCAAATTCATCAGTCAACACCACTGTTGAGCATTTTCTCATAAAAAAAAATGGGGTGTACCAAAGACTCAAAGTAAAGTCTCAAAAAACCCACCCCTGTTTCCTACCATCACAAACATGTAACCAATCCAGCGGTGAGTAATATAGCCAATCACAGACATATCTGTTGATTTCTTGAATGCAAAGGCCAATCAGAGGTGTTTAAGTTAGTCAGAATCCACTCACCGCTTAAAACGCTAGACTTTTTTGGCTGCATCCGAAATCGCATACTTCCCTAATATATAGTAGACAAAAAACAGTATGTGACAAAAGAAGTATGTCCGAATTCACAGTATTCATAAAAGAGTAGGCAAAAAGTACCCAGATGACCAACTACTTCCAGCATGATTCTGAAGTGTGCATGTGATGGACACTTTACTATCCCATGAGACCACGGGAGAGGATTTATGAATGGCAGTGATGCGACACAACTGGTAGTCACCTGACAATGACAACATGCCGAATGTAGTATGTCCAGATTACATTTATACTACTCACATTCATACTATATAGAACATACTCTTTTTGCAGTCGCAAAATAATTACTTATTCAAAATAGTACTTACTCAAGAGATTATGTGATTTCTAATGCAGCCTTTGTTTCAGTGCTGAGTTCTGCACTCTTGTGAATCTTCTCATTATAACAAAGTGTTGACACGATGTAAATAAAATATTCATTGCATGGTGTAGATAGATTCATCGATTATAACAGAACAGATTGCAATGAACCAGGAGGAGTGACATCTTAGTTCATTTTTAGTCATAAGGGGAGCACTCTTTGCATGTTTTACAGGCTATAATTAGCATTTTCATGGATCACGTATACTCAGTGAGGTAAGGGTATAGAGTTATATTCAAGCCATTTTAAGACATGACAAAATCATTTTCATGTTTACAAAAGTTTAAATATGTCATTTTGATTATCAAAGATGAGTTGCAGGGGGAATTAATGGCTGCAGGGGGACTTCAAGAGATATGGCCTATACTGAACACTCAGACATCAATTGACCAAACATCTTTCCGAAAAAAAAAAAAATAATTAGTAGACAAAAGATAAATAAACATGTTTGAGAGTTTTGATTTGGCAAAAATGGTGTTATCTAGGACCTTTATACATTGTGTGCCAATGTAAAGACTGTAATTCTGTCCCTGGCAGTTTTCATCCACATTAAATTCAATATGCCATCTAACCTAACTAATGTCTATTTGCTATGATTTAAACTTTGTTGCATGATTTCATTTCATAAGAGAATTACAAGAACATGCAAATCAATGTGCAAGCACACCTGTGTTTAAAGTGCCCTGTTTTATCACTGAATTTAGGAGGTTCAGCCATGGATCTGTCACTCTTCAAAGATGCATAGCTTGGTTGTGTCGATGCTAGTCTCTGGGACTGGTGGTAAACAGCACTGTACTCCACTTTGTCTGAAAGACTGAAAATACCAAAATGAATTAATATACATAGGTATCAACCTGAGATTTCAGATTCATATATACATTACCAAATGCAGTTTACAGTTGTTTTAGACAGTTTAGCATGTCACACTGCAGGATAGTTTCAATTAAGCAGCCATATTATTGATTTAAAATTATTAACATTTGACATTAAAGACCCCTAATGTATTTTGCATAATTTACATGAATTCAAAACAATAATGGAAACTATAAAGGATCAAGAATAAGAGTGTCACAAAAATATGTGTATATTCATCAGGTATGTATGAACTCACCTGGGCTGCAAGTGCCCTGTTTTATCACTGAATTTAGGAGGTTCAGCCATGGATCTGTCACTCTTCAAAGACACATCACTTGTTTGTGGAGATGCTGGTCTCTGGAACTGATGGTGAACAGCACAGTCCTCCACTTTCTCTGAAAGACTGTAAATACTGAAATGAATTTAAATACACACTGCACATTCAAATACACACACTGCAGGACAGCACAGCAGACATTTTATAGTTTTAAAGCTAACAAGTAGCATTTGACATTAGACCCCTAATGTAATTTGTATAATCCACATATATTGAAAACAACATTGGAACACATAAGAATCAAGAGTAAGAGTGTCACAACCCTTACGAAAAAGAAGTTTATTCAAGTTTGCTATTAGTATACTTCTTTTAAACTTAAAATAGGAAAGTATACTTTTAGTCTACTTTTTATGTACTTCTCAGAAATATACTTAAAATGACATTTAAGTATACTTGACTTATACTTAGAAAAAGTCAAAATATATTTAAGCTATACTTGTGCTCCGAGAATCCGTGTTTTCATTGTTAAGTGAAGATGAAACCAAAACAACAGACGCTTTCACGTGTTAAAACAGCATCAAAACTGTGTAACGTTATGGAATAAAATGTCAACCGATGAAGAGGTAATAATGACTGTCAAGCTTTGGGGTGTTGATTGGCTCCATGTACATTTTGATTATCATTCTGAATCCAATTCATAGTCTTTTTTCAGCTTTTTGTTCAAAATATTGTTTATTTCTTTATTTTTTTATTTATGAAACCTACCCACATTCACGTGTTTAAAAAAAGAATGCATGAAACTAGAATAAAATGTTTTTGTTAACAAGCAGATACCCTGTTCTTTCTTTTGATGTTTTGTATGTTCAGATATTCATATATATAACAAAATATATACAAATTAATACCTAAATAGGGGCATAGTAGTATACTTAAAGTATGATGTAAAGTTCACTTCAAGAAAACTTATGAGTATACTTGCAGTATAAAACTACTAAACTAGTAGTTTACTGAGACTATACTTCAAAGTGTACTAAAAATGCTATTACAAGTATTTAATTAGTAAACTATCAGTATACCTAGAAGTTCACTTTTAGTATAGTTGCAGTGCAAGCTAAAAACTTTGAACTAGTTGTGTACTCAAAGTTTACTACTGTTATACTTAAAGTATACTTAAAGTATACATTTATATACTAGAAAGTGGGCCAGTTTAGTCCCAAGGAGTATTGAAATAGTACACTTACAATTATACTACTAGTACACTGATATTTGTACACTTACTACATAAAGTATACTTAAAAATATACTTGAACTTTACTTAAGTATACTTAATAAAATAAACTTGACGCATACTACTTAAGGGAAAAGAGTGTGCATGTTCATCAGGCATGGGCAGCAAGCAAACAAAAACAACAAAACAAGCTTTTTAATGATGAACTGTTTTCATGACTGTCCTGGCAAAAAAATATAGTAAGTGGGATTATCTGAAAATCAGGATTTGTAGACATTTTTGTCTATAATGTTTTTTTTGACTATAAATCATTTTTAAGACAATAGACCCCTATGATACCCCGCATATAATGAAAGATACATTTTTGATAAATCTAACAACAACAAAAAAATAATAATTAAGAGTATCGTGCTATTATGTGGATTAAGAAATGACAGCAATATTTCCACGTAAAATTCAACAAAATTGAAACTGAAAAAGTTGAGAATTCATTATAACACACATCATTGCAGATATTATTCTTTATCTTGCTCCAGATTTACATACATTTTGAAATGTTTGTTATGAACATTTGGATACGGTGGATACATAATATCATCTGCGCATATGAACACTATTCTCTTATATGAGTGTATACTCAGCAGGACAAACCTGGGGTGAAAGTGTTCTGCTTTATCACTGAGTTTAGGAGGTTCAGCCATGGACCTGTCACTCTTCAAAGACACACAACTTTGAACAGGTGTTCTCTGGGACAGATGATGAATATTACTCTCTTCTTCTCTCTTATCATAAAACCCCTTTTTAAAGGCAGCGCTCCCCTCATCGCTCCCCCAATAAACACCTGGGTTTGACGAAATGGATTCGTCTGCCTCCATAATAAGTAACTAATATTACAACTACGTGAAAGCACAACGTATAGCGAAATACAGCACCGTTGAACTCTGGTTAAACTCCACTAGATTTCTTCAGAGTTTACTGTTCAAAATAAAAGTCCTGGCTGCACATTTTCCTTATAGCGGATAATAAATCACATGGTACTAAACGGTACTGTTCTGACAAAAATGTGAGGTACATATTTTTACCTTTATACAGTCTTTATACTGAGATTGTTTATTTGTTTAGATGAAGCAGATTTTGTTTTCTGTTTATACATTATGTACAGTAGCATCGTGTGTTTTAATCTTTACCGTTAACTTCACACATCGGTTTGACAGCACGCTGAAATGACTGTACAGCGTCCTCTAAAGGCTACAACATGTCATGTCAAGAGTACCATTGCACTGCCAACTCCAAAAAACACTCATTTCATTTAACAGTTAAAAATAAGGGTTAACACACTGCGAATACATGTCGATTTTATGAAGAAAAAAAGTGACAACATTTTGACGTGATCTGCACACATTCTACCTGAAACAGCAAATAAAGACTAAAAACACATAAAAGCACATAACCCAGATAGCATGTGGATGTGGGCCACTTAAGGCAATGATACAGCACTGCTGGTCTTCTTATGGCCCGTACAGAATGGATGTAAGCCTGAAGTAGCCCACATGTAAAATAGCAAAAATGGCCCATATGTATCAAATCACATGTGGGCAATCTGTAATCTGAATGTGACCCTAAAGTGGCCCATGTGGTAAATAGTAACTATGGCCCAAATAGTGCCAACCAAATGTAGTCCAACTTTGGCAAAAATGTGCCACAATCGACAAAGACTAATCAGGGTCTAAACCAAATGTGGTCCATATATGTTTCAGCAAATGTGGCCCAGGTATATTAAAACGTATCTGGGACAGTTTTGACAAAGATGTGGCACAGTAAGCACTGACTAATGTGGCTATGCACCTAAAGTGGCCCACATATGACGGCACAAATGTGGCCCAGTTATCCTAAACTGTATCTGGGCCAGTTTTGGCAAAGATATGGCACAGTGAGCACTGGCTAATGTGGCTGTGAGTCTAACTTGTCCCACATTTGACATGGCAAATATGCCCCATATATTATAAAACAGATGAGGGCCACTTCTGGTTTGGATGTTGCACTTGACACTGGCTAATTGAAATGGAAGTTTGAAATTGTAAATATGGCCTAATAGAATTTGGCTACTTTTAGTAGGGTGCAACACAGTTAACTGATGCAGGATGATCTGGATATGAGTCTTAAGAAGGATACATACCCACCCAGACAGCAAGACACCCAGACAGTGTCGGCCCAGATCAAGCCCACATCTGACCCTCATGGATTTCACACGGGCCAGATGTGAGCCGGATCTGGGCCAACACTGTGCTGCTGTCTGGGCAGCAATTTATTTTTTGAAACATGCTTTTAATGGCAGTTTTTTATATGTGCGCTGTGCAGCATAAAAACAGAAGTGCACTATAATGATAGCTCTTACTGTCAAGGTTTCTGTTAATTTGGACTTTGTTTTCCTTTTGCACCGTTTCCCTTGCTGTGTTGATTATATTATTCTGTTCAGGGGGGTGTTCCAGAAAGCAGGTTATGCGATATACCCGGGTATGTTTAAGAGTAAGTAAGCGGATAACCTCAACTTTCGGTTCCAAAAACGGAGGTAACTTTCAGAGTATGCAAGTAGCCATAGCAACTTACTCTCTGAAGGTAACCTGCTCCGGAGTAGGTTATGTTTCAGGGTTAGTTTACTTCAGAGCTTTCAGCGCATAGCGTGCGTGCTCTACTGACGAGACTCCAGTGGGCGTGACAGATTCCGCACAATATTATACATTACTGCAATAAAGTTTATATATATATATATATATATAGATAGATAGATAGATAGTTGTATGATATGTAATATATTATTCTAATATGGTTATTATATTTATTATAATAAATATAATATATTTATTGGCATATATAATAGTTATCTGTATAAATTATAAAACACTATTATGACAAGGTAATGTTTATTTTATTATATTATATATGTTTATTATATTTTATTATCATCTCACACATCATGGATCTGCATTTTCTATAATGTATTTTTATAATAAGAATACATATCTTATATGACTAATTATATAATTAGCATCAAACAAACAATATAATTCTTATTCTCAAAGATTAAAGATTAAACGAAAAAAAAAATGATTGCACAACCACAAGTTAGGTGGCGATATGCACTAAGTATGTAAATGACCTTTGAACAGAAGAAGAAGAAAGATGGCGCGCTTTTTCTTAGCGCCGGTTTCCATAGAGACTCGTCGATTCGTGGCTCTGTTGAGAATGTCTTGCGTGTTAACCAGGAACATACTCTGGGTTGAATGAACTTACTCCCGAGACGCGTTTTTGGAACCAGCATACCTCGAGTTAGCAAGGTTTGGGTTAATCAACCGAGAGTTCAGGGTTTAGCAGATGGTAAGTTAACCTTGCTTTATAGAACACCCCCCAGGTGTGTCTAGTTAATTATCCTTGTTTGGTCTGAGTATTTAAGTTCCTGTATGTTCCCTTTGAGTTTGTTTGGTCTTACGTCCACATGTCTTAAATGTTGCTGTACTACACTGTGTTTGGATTTACCCTTGCTGGATTACCCTTGAACCTTTCTTCAGCGTAGCCGTGACACTTACAGACTTACTGTGTAGGTAGAGTCTGAGTGAGAAGCATTTAGGTTCAAACTTGTGAAGGACTTATTTTAAAGTATTGAAAGGTGTCTTTGAATATTTATCTGTGACATTTGAATTGCTGCTTGTGCAAAACCTGGGTCAGGATGTTTTTACCAAGTAGGACACGTTTCTGGAACTTATTTGAACATTTAGGGAGGACATGTTTAAGTTTCTCTTTAAAATTTGAGTATTGTTGATGCATAACTCACTTAAGGCTTAGTGTGGCCAAAATAATGTATATTTATGGTTTATTTGGTTCATTATTAGCTAAAATGTGGCTGTGCAGTGGCCTGCTTGTGGACCACTGCCAAAATCCCACCATTCCATGCAGCATATAGGCCACGTGAGGAATGTGGGGAAGACCAGGGTTCGAATAAAAATCAACTGTGGCCCACATTAGGGCCAGTTTTGGTTTATTTGGTTGGCTTACATGCGGCAGTGCTAAAGTTTACTTGAGGCCCAAATCTGGCAAACAGGACCTGACTCCCCAAATGCCATTAATCCACATGGTATGTGGGCTGGAGCAAGGTGTTGGATTTGGGCCAGAATTAAAATAAATGTGGCCCAGATTTGGGCCAGTTCTGCTTTATTTGGTTTATTCAAATAAAGCAGTATAACTGACATCTCTACCATACGGTTGAGCCACTGTGAGAGGGAATAAATCTGTCAAAAGGAAGATGTGAGAGAGCAATCTTTCCACAGCTGTACTGCCCTAATTCTGTTGCCATGGGGGGGGTTTTCAAGTGACAGCAGCAGTTTACAAGCTTCAGTCAGTCACACAGAAGGGAGAACGGTGCCGGTCAGTCATCAGATAATAGGGTCAAACAAGCAATCAAGGAAGTAGGGATGAAACCATCACGTTGCTGTGAATAGGGGAGAGGGTAAAGAACAGAAATATAACAAAATATCTGAGAAATTCAGAAGTGTTTATTTACCACAATTATCCAAAATCATAGCCTATCAAATAGCATATTATAGGCCTATCATACAGCTATATATATTATACAGACGTTTAAATACAATTTTTTTTTATCTTTGTGGACCTTGAAGGTTATGAAATGTATCCACAACCTAATAAAGTTAAAGGAATGTTTATTATTGGAAAATAACTTATGAAATAGTTCTCTGGATTTAAATCAAGATTTACCATGGTCTCACAGATCAACCGTACGGTAGAGTTTTATATAAAAACATGAATTGAAAAAAAAAAATGCTTGTGGCTATTTAGACTATTGAGGCTTTTAAAGGGTTTTGAAAAATCTTGCCAAAGGACTGCTGTTGAAAATTTTGATTAATGTGTGTTGTCCTTATAAAATAAAGGAAAAAATATTATATGTCTACTAATAAGAATTTTAAGTTAAATAATTTTTTATTAGCTCCTTTTTGGGGTGAAAGTTAAAGGGATATTCCAATCAAAAATAAAATAGATGAAAACACATTATAAACAATATTAAAGGCAAATAAATTGTAACAAACGTTCATCTAAACATACAATTTCTGCTACAGCTGAACAAATTGATACAAAAACAAATGCATTGAAAATTACAATAAATATAAACCATACCTGGATGGAATGAGAGTACATGGATGAGAAATGGTTGCTTCTGTGCAAAGACTGTAAAGGCCTGTCTAAGGCCTAATGGTTAGAGAGTTGGACTTGTAACTCTAAGGTTGTGGGTTTGAGTCTCGATGCTGGCAGGGATTGTAGGTGGAGGGAGTGAATACACAGTGCTGTCTTCCACCTTCAATGCAATGACTGAGGTTAGACCTTTGAGCAAGGCACCGAACCCACATGCTTCCTGAGCGCTGCAGCAAAAACGGCTGCCCCTTTTCTCAGAGTGTGTTTTCAATTTGTGTGTGTGTTCAGTACTCACTGCTGTGTTTCTGAGTATGGGACACCATACTTGGCCACACGTCACGTCCTTTACAATATTTTATTTTTGAGGTCTTTTATTTATTACTTGTTTTTCAATTTTCTGTAATTTCTACTGTAAAAATTAATGTAAACATTTTATTCTTTCCAAAGTGATATGAAGAAAGCAAAATGTGCTTTATCAGAAAAAAGTGCAGATAGTTGTTAATACATTATCATAAATAATACATTTTAAACAAGGTGTTTATCTGAATCCCCGTATGCTAATATAGACTATGTATAAAGATGCTGCTGCAAGTAATTGTGATCACTTTTCATGTGTCTTTTTTTTTCTCCTATCCTGTGCCCAAAACTTGCATAACATAAATGATCACAGAAATCAGTTTTAAGAAAGACTGGATCTGTATATCAGATGTCATTGCACCGTGATAAGTTTCGTTGCTGTTCCCCTGATATGATGTCTAATCATGTACAATCATACAACACTGAAGTCAGTAAAGTTTCTGTTGTGCAATTCTCTTCTACCATATCACAAACTGAAAACAAATTTATCCAATACAGAGGACTTTGTGTTGAGGATCTTATGGCAAGTACAAACCTGTTAACAAAGCTGGTTATGATTTGGAAATTGTAACTGCTACTATCTCTATTAAGCTCATTGACCTTGAAGTGAAAGGGTGGAGCAGGTGACAATAAAAGTAACTTCACCTTAAAGAAGGCAACTACAAGTTAAGCTTGGCATTTTTTTACACATTTCTCCTGAATCAGCAGATTTAAATTTAATGAATAGGAAAGGTAAGATTTATAGAATCATGCCATATGTGAGGTTTTTCTTTCAATATTGACAAATGAACCTGAGTCGAGTCACGTTCGTCGAATGAAAATTCAGATACTCAGCAAAAGTCAATTGCACCAGTTAATAATGTTATTAGGTTCAGAGTTTGAATGAAATTACATTTCTGTTGTGTAATCTGAATGAATTTATACTTAAGAATTATATGCAACACAACAATGTTCATAAAACCTGGCAATAACAATCGTTAAGCATTCATTTTGTAGGTATAATTTTGATTAGATTGAGCAGGTGGATGTGGTCCCATTTCATTCAGATACAGAGGCAGTTTACCTGATAAAGTCTTAGTAGAAAACAGCACAAGTGAGAAACACATTATCATCTCCTCTGTTGAAATCATCTAGATCATGTTTCAAGGTGTGTTTAAAAGCAGAATCAAACACTTCGAGTTTTAACATATTTTCAAATATGTTTTTCAAGCTTTAAGGATACAAATTATTCTGCCAATTAATTGTGTGAATGTAAACTAATCAGTCTTATTTTTAAAGTAATGACTTGAGTAATACTCTGTAAGTCTTTCTATCTTTTTTTCTCACAAATGAGTATCAGCTTGTTGCCCCAGTCCCCAGATGAAGCTCAAAATGCTGAGGTCAAACTGGGGTCTGATGTCAGTGTACTGCGTCACCTGTCACTTGAAATCAGTGCTGCTGACATGGAGATCAGATGGTTTAAAGAGACATTTAATTTGTCTTTATATCTACTTTTTGTTTTGAGATATTGCATAATATATTCAAAATGGCAGCGGGAAAAGGGGATATACCATGTACCTCGGGAATAAGTGTTAAATACTTTTATTCTCAGAAAACCAGACAGGTACAAAAAAAAAAAAAAAAAAAAGTCAGTTAAATAGGATGTCAGAAACAGATTCATCCAGATTTTAAAAATATTTTTCTTGTACAGTGGACGTCATGCACCAAAGGGTATAATTCTGCCTATGGGCCTAGATATAGGTTCTGCCTTATTTTGTATGTTTTATAATTAAAACATTATCAAATATCAATTAAAGAAATAGTCTTCAGACTGAAGTGTATGAATAGCCCACCCCCTTCACACACACTGCCCCACACAGCCCCACACACCCCTGTCCCATAGACACACACTGTTACGTTTTGTTTGTTACACTTCACATTTCTATGCCGTCATGACATAGCTTGTTGTTACTGAATGTTCTTATGTGTATTCAAACCATTTTCACATAGTAAATATTTAAAAAAAAAAAATTTTTAAGACCACACATTTAGTTCTATTGATTCACTTTTTATACCTTTGATGCATGGTGTCCACTACAGTGCACATAAATGTAACTCCTTCAAAATACAATATATTGACAAAAAAAAAAAAAAAAATGGCATGATTTTTCACTTAAAATCATGCCATTTTTAAAAGTAAAAACAAACATGTAAAAAAATATTACTTTGTGATTTAATAATTCATGCATCAGAGGGATATATTTAAATTATTTTTAATTAATTCACTTATAAATATATTTAAAATATAGTGCATATAGTGCATCCACACAAGTCGTATTGATTAGATTTATGATACACTTTTGGTATTTTTTTTAGAGCTTGACAGTCACACAGATTTGGAATAAAATGAAGTGAGTGTACAACAGGATTCACGGGAGTTTTGAGATTGTGAGATGGTGACCACAAGGTGGCTCCAAATCTTTGTTACTTGCTTGCTGCCTCTCTGGCTGATTTGACCAATGATGATATTAGCAGCAATTAAAGAAATAATTCAGCCAAAAAATTATCATTGGCATCATTTACTTTAACCCGCACCTCAACCATCCCAAAACTTTCTTCTATGGAACATATTTTTTTTTCGTCCATAAAATGAATACCAATGGTAACCAAAACGGTTTGGTCTTAAAGATGATGATACAATGATACAAATGTGTTAAACCTAGGGTGACTCTTTGCTCAGTTTATATAACCTTGTTTTCAGTCAGTTTTTCAGTTTTTTTTGTGTAGTAACCCTTCTATACCTGATTTTTTACAGTAGTCATCTTTTATCATTTTTTTTATACTTTTGATCTTATCATTCTTCTATATAACAAATAAATTTGCAGACTTTATATAATAAGAATCGTGACACTACTAAACTCATGAAACAATAAAATTGATTAAAATTTATTTATAAATGTATTTTTATTTATTTATTATTATTATTATTATTATTATTATTATTATTATTATTATTATTATTGCTGTTTTTAATATCAATAGCATGTCTGTTACCATCAGCACATGCTAATACTGTAAGTTCCTCTGTCAACACAATAAATGAATACCCAGAATTAGATGACAATATCCAGACACAACTGCTTCTGCAATTTGTAAATAGCTCATTAATGGGACACAGCTCAAAGGCTTGTGTGTAATTGGTCAGGAGGTCCTGAACTGTCACCATTCAAGCTCACTAAACATACTGGAGGGTCTAGATTGTTTCCCGTCATTGGTTTAACTTTCCTGTCATGGCAAGATAAACCAGGGAAATGACCATCAAGTTTCCACTTGGACATTAACAGGACTATGGTGGATAGAAGAGTTTTGTCAATGATAAGTTAGTTAATAAATACTAGAATAGTAAAAAAACAAAAAACAAACTTTCTTCAAAATATCATTTTATTTACAACTTCTGTGCGTTTGTACATGGCAAAATACATTGTTTTACAATGGCAACTGGCAATACCAACTTCACATCTTAAATATATAGAGAATACAGCTAAACACTTCCTAAGCCCCCCACCCCAAACCCCAAAAAAGAAGCAAATACATCTGCACAGTCTCAAGCCGCAGAGCAGATGAGCCTGTGTGGTCGTTAGTTTCCAGTCAGCTTCCCATGGACGTGGATCTGTTTGACACATGTAAACTATGGGCCTTTGAGCTGCTGGTCTTCAATGGGAAGTTAAATTTATGAATCGTTCCCACACCCAGTGTCTAAACAGCGAGCTCTGGACTGATCGTTGCTAAATATATCTTGTTAAGGAGTGTCTGGGTGCAAGGGACAAGAGGATCAACAAACTATTTAAAGATATATACAAATCCTAACAAGATGTCAGTGCTTGAAAAGAGGTTGATTAAAGCGCATACAACATCACTGAGTATTTTAACACATACTACATGAGAAAATGATAAATTATTACAAGTAATAATTTGACTTTAAATTAATTTATATACTTGTATACCCATATTCGTTGCACAACAGCATCATACAGTATCGTGTACTCTGAATAGTGTATGTAGTCATATGTACAGTATTACATACAATGTCACCTAAATAATAATAAAAACAAATAAATTAATCAATAAATAAGCCTTATAATTATTCAAAGCAGCAGAACACAATTTGTACTTCAACAACAGTAAAGTTAATATCAAAGTCAGTAATGCAATGTATGCATCAGGGATGGGAATAATCCTGGAAGATATTATCAGGTTGAAAAGTCTTGTGAAGGATATCTGTGGGTGGCATGACCTTGCGAGACAGTTTCCATTCATCCTCATGCCCTAACGGTGATAAGGGTCCAAAAGGAGAAGAATAATGACAGAAGACTACAGGAGGAGAGCGATGGGGAGTAAATGATGTGTCTTCGCTTTAGGGTAGATTGGGGTCAAAAAGTAGATATGATATACAACTGCCAACTGGCTTCTCATTCCCAGGAATCAGCTTGGAATTGTCTTTGGTCCTCACACAAATGTTTTTCAGTCCTGACACCTTCTTATCACGGCTGTGCTTCGGGGTGGGAGCGCAGCTCGCACGGCATGTGGAGCAGGAGGGGTGAGAGCCCCCAGTATCCTCCTTGTTGATGCCGTCTGTCGCCAATGGAGCGAGGCGGACGGACTAAGATGTACAACATGCATCCTTTGTCAACTGTCCCATTCTCACAACTCAGCAGTGACATGCTGATTTGTGAATGAATTCCATGGTGAAATGCAGACAAGTTTTCAGTAGGAAGAAATGTTACTGAAGAAAAGATAAAGGCAGGATTAAGTAGCCCAAGAAAATGTTATATATCAAAACGGCTTAATTGCTTTGAGACATTTCAGAAGTTCATACTGTCCTTCTCTGGGTGTCTCTCTTTAATGATCATCTGTTTGTTGCTTAGGTTTTGCACTGAAATAATGGGTCTCATTCATTAATAACTGCATGGATTATTTTGTATTTATACCCACAGGAGTACTTCTCACAAGTAATGCACACGAATTTCTTCTTGTCCTCCATCTAATTTTAATACTTATTTGCATAAAACACGGCCAAACCATCAGCTGCTTTCCTCACAACCTTTCCATTACAGCCTTTCTTCACACTCAGCAGAAAACATACGACTAAGTTTGCATCCTCAAAACCAGTTCAAATACAACAGACACCTTTTATACAGACCCAGATTACAAACCTCTCATTAGCCAGCTGTACATAAGTCTATCTGTTTTTCTATAGAAAAACCTTAAAACTTAAGCTATAATGTACTTTTCTTACTTTTTACTCTATATGATGAAACCTATTCATAAAATTTCATCTTCCACCCAGAGTCTGTGATTTTTGCTGGTGTGTTGCTTTAGCTGTTCCCAATGTTTTCATTAATTTAGAACGAATTTTAGCACAAAATGTAATGCTGAATCATGATTTGTCCTTAAAAAAAACTACAGATTTCACACACTAATTTGTGTATGACTTGTTAATGAATGAGACCCATTGTCGTAAGACTGCGGATATCCAGAGTAGTAGTTGTTCTCAGACACATTCGAAAATCCAGACTGTTCCGTTCTGGTCTGTTTTACCCCTCGTTTACAAGACGTTTCTGATAAACATTTCACTTCAGCTTGGACAGTTCATATCAAACGCATTCTTTTAGGCAGGAAGCTGCATATTGACTTGGCAGTGTCACGACAGATACGATACTGAGCTTTGTGGAAACTGGAAACGGGCCGTTTCACAGGCTTCTTGTCTCTGGTAATGTCACTGGACTGACCCCGTGGTGCTTGAGTTTGCTGCCATCTTTACAAAACACCCACTTAGCGAGGACTCTGCTGACGCAAACGATATGGCCAAGTATGTAACGAGTTGGAGTTGATATAATCTCTGACTTAAACTTCAGTCTTTACTGATAAGAACAGCTCATTTATCCTGGCTGATCTTGAGGCGTGTCAGTGGTTCAATAATTGTCTTATGTTCCACCCAATCTTTGTTCAGCAGGGATGAAATGGACACCGTTCCCACTAAATGTTGCATTGTGGCCCCTCGTCACGTGGCTCCTGAATTGGCTGATTCCACAACTGATTTCACGACTCCTGCTAACGCTGTTAAGGTTGGGAGTAAGAGCTCATCCACTGCCATTTGAAAGAAACTTGGAATGTTAGTCGTAGACAATGACTGCCTTTTAGTGTCTTTCCTGTCCAAACTCTAAGCTTGTGGCCCAGATTCACTCCACTTCTCCATGTCCATTAAATACTATCTGCATCCACACTTCGCTACCACCATACCTTCATATTTATACTGATATGTAACCACACCTGCATCATCTAGGTAGAGCAGGGAGATGGGATCCAGCTCAGTGGGAACGCAACAAGCCCTGGACACTCTTTGTGGACTTTTCAGACTGACCAAAGTTTGCACAATGGCATGTTTTGTAGGTGTAACGTGTTTGGTCAAAGGGTATGTGCACGTCCCCGTACACTCGAAGGCTTCATAACCGGAGGGTGCTAGGATCCAACTGTCCCAGCCGATGTCTTTGAAGTCCACATAGAGGGAGGTCTTTTTACACTGGTTGCCTTTGGCATTGCGTCGGATTCTAGACGCCGTGTCATAGATGAGGTTGGAGCGCATCTGTAGGAGAGCCTCCTCGCTCTGCTCCTCTTCCTCATTCCCATCTTTTTGTCCCATAACTTCCAGGTCGTCCCAGAGACCGGTCAGTTCTAGCTCAAGGTTGTCTTGAACACCAGGCCCAGTGGTCTCATGCCGGATCAGCTCATTGAGCTCTCGTTTGTCTCCACGGTGGTCTCCACTCTGGTCATCAGAGAAGACGATCATTAAGGGTTTGTGTTTGTCCTCAGGGCTGGTGTCAATGTCCATGTCGCCTCCTCTGTCATTGCCTTCCTCCTTACCTTCGGTTGACGTCAAACTCTGAGAGTTCAAGCTGGCTATGTGGACCTCTAGCCTGTGGGTGGTGCCATAGTCTGATTTCCGCCAAAGATGCACCGCAGTGGTCATGTCAAAGGATTCCCACCCGTTATCTGTACCGTAAACCTGTCGAGACGCCAACTCCACTAGTTCTGTTTCTTCCTCTTGCTTGGTTTGATTTCCTCCATCAATATTGTCCCCTCTTATTTGCTGGCTGCTGTTCGTTTCAAGCTGTTTGACCTCATATATGGTCACTTTTCTGTCAACACCAGCGTATTTGTTGCGGTCAGTCTGGACCAAAGTGTACAGTCGGAGCTCAGCGGCGGTGACTCTCTCGTGATGTGGGATAGACACGTTGAAGATAAGTGGGTGTCGTCTCACCTCACCAGGTCCCACGCTGTATGGGGAGGAGTCTGAAAAAAAAAATAAAAAATTCAAATTCTCATGTTGTCATTAAATCTGCATAAATATGACTCAAAGACATGTCTAAAAATATTACAATACAATATAAAAATATATATTATATATTATATTATTATTATATGTATGTGTGTGTATATAAAATGAAAGTAACTAGGTGAAAATAAGGTCAAATTGTCACTTTTTGAATGCATTTCTAGACAATATGAAGATTTTTAACTTTCACAACACAACAAAAATGCATTTTAAAATCTCTTTTAATTATTAATATAGTTCTGCAGAGATATTAAATTAGCATCAAAGTGCTATTATACACAACTGAAAAAAGGCAACTATTATTACCTATTATTTGAGATCAAATTTTTGAGACTTGTCACAGCACATATTAGTGCTCTTTTGTTGGTTTTGATTGCTTTTATTGTTCTCATTTGTAAGTCACTTTACTTTGTAAGTAAAAGCTTCTGCTAAATGACTGAACGAAAATGTAATGTAAATGTATTATATTGTCTTGATTAATTGCATATAATTTGGCAAGCACAAGTATTATATTTTAATCAACAAGCAAATAGCCTAGTGCACAACCAAAAAAATGCATTTTAGAACACTTTTCTAGAATTTTCTAACATCCTTACTTGATTATTCAATTACTTTAAATACTTAGTCAACATTATTGTTTCTTTGTACTACATCCACAGTAGAAAATAAATTATTTTATTGCCGTCAGCAGATTTTATAAAAAACCCAAAAATTCCCACAATACAAACACAGTTACACAGTCCTCACTGGAAAAGTAAATATACAATTACCTTCATTTTTAAAGCTGCGTACAATGTTTGCAGAAGGCATTGCTGTTCGGTCATTGGCGAAGCGGTTGTAGAGCTCCAGCATGTACTCAGGGGGCTCTACTCGAGTGGCCCTTGGCTGCACAGGTGGGCCGGGACGTGTCAGGTTAAAAGTGCGCAGAAACTGTCCCTTCAGGGTCTCCAGCAAGCTCTGCATATCTACCTCACTGTCCTGCTCCAGAAGTGAAGGATCCAGAACCCCTCCATGTCTGTCATCCAGTCCTGGAGTGGTGCGTAGCCTCTCGGGGGAGCCGATAGGGCTACTCTGTGCGCAGAAGGGCCCCCAGAAGAGCAGGAAAAAGGCCAATAAAACAGATGTGCTGGATGAACACGTAATCCAAAAGTAATTCCAACTGACACCCATGATGTGAGTCAAATGAGGTGTGTATCAGCAATAGGTGCAGAGTTTCACAGGAGCGAAATCTAGATCTATAGATCCAGTGAAAAATGCCCTTAATTTGAAGAATTCAAGCCTTACTTCTGGATAGAAGGTCAGTGTTCACTCCAGTGCAGAATGTAGGAAAGTAAAGCCGTCCTATGCTGTTTTGGTTCTCATATGTTGCCGCAGACTGGTCACTGCATTAAAGTGCCTCTATTCCTGACCTCTGAGCTTTTATTCTTCTTCTCACCTTTTGATGTCTGAAAAGTTTGGGCTAGAGGGTGGTTTCACTACGTGAAAGAGATGTCCCTCTGTGGCATCTCTTTTCAAATGTTTTTTCCTCTCTCTCTCTCTCTTGCTCTCCCTACTTTCTCTCTCTGTCCCTTATCTACAAACTAGGAAGCTCTGTGTTTTTAGCGTTCGTGGCGTCCCTGTGTGTGTGTGTGTGTGTGTGTGAGTGTGCGTGTGTTTGTGTGTGTGTGCACACCGTTATCTGCTTTCTTTTCCTTAATGAGGATTTTGTAAACATCGCTCTGATACGTGCAGAAGCCCCTTCCTTTGTTTGGGTGGGTGAGCCAGGGCAGATTTTGGGCCTAGTGTTTATTTGTTTTTCTTATGATTTCCTATGAGCGTTGGGACTTAAGTTCATTGACCATTTCTTTTTGACAAACGTCTGAAGAGTGCCTCCGTATCTATGAAAAAGAGAGAGGATAAATATCTGCGGTGACGGAAACTGAAATGAAATGAGGTGTGAGAGGTTGCAGGAAAGACTGAAAGCAGCCATTTTTTGCCATTACAAAGCTGCTATCTGTGAATCTCTGTGTGTCTCAGAGAGGTTTGTAAGCATCAATTGCAATGAAATGAGTACTTGAAAGTCAAATATTCCCTAACGGGAAACAAATAAGAAGTTGCTCAAACTGTGGACAGATGACTGTGACTTTTTTCCTAACACACACAAAACCTACTGAATTCCGTGCATGTGAGTATTTTGTTTGTATTTCCACTGACTTCTGGAGCATCTTATCATCTGTAGGGTGTGCAGCAGTGTGTCTGCTGAAAAGCTTCTGCGCTTACGGGCAAAAACAAACCGCTCATTCGGAAGTGGAGGGAAGCCCTTATCACCCATTCTGAGGGGCTGACACAGCTCTGCGGCCAATGGAAAACATCTCCAGAGGCTCAAGATGTCAAGTACCCAATAGACGGACTTCATACACTGGTACATCCCCACTTTGCAAAACTGTGTTGAGGTAATTACAAGAGGAATGCTTCAGTCAAGAAGAGTTTCTACTTCCAATACTCACCCAAGATCAGTTTCATCCTATCTGATCCAAATCTGTCTGATAATGAAATATTTATATAAAAATGCACATACATTTGAAAATTTTGTTAATTTACATGACTTCTGAAGGTCTAGAAATCACACTTTTAAAATTAGGTTTAATTCCTGGTTAAGAAACACTGTTATAGGTGTCCAGCCAAAGGGTTAAAGGAGCAGTTCATAAAAAAGAAAATAAAATAAATAAATAAATATTTATATATAATAATGATAATTAGAATTAAAATTGTTTACTAGTCCACATATTGCTCCAAATCTCTTTGCCGTTATTTTTCTGTGAAATGCAAAAGGAGAAATTTTGAAGCATGTACACACTAGGGGTGTGCAATAATGATAAAAAAATATCTGATAATGATAATGATACAATATATTTTATTGTGCTGGTACCTTGGTAGGTTTAGGACTGCCGTGAGCACCTTGGTAGGATTTTTACCTTAAAAAGGACCATTTTTTTCTAACCTAATTAAATGTATGTATCATCTTTTGTGTCAAATTCTTAAATTTTCTCAAATACTAAGACACTATTGGGCTGTTACCAATCAAATGAAATCAGTATCAACAAAATTTGTGTTTGCAATGCAGAGGTGGCACAGAATCTGCATCTGAAGTGGCATTTTTAGATGCATTTACACACACTGTTTAATACAAGAAAATCATGCATTTAACCTGCAGTTACAATTGCATAAATGTTTTGATGTAAAAAAAAAAAAAAAGTGGAATACTGATATTTGAAATTATTTGGGGGGGGAAGGGAAAATATACTTTAAATATAAGCCTAAAATCGCCAGTAGGTTGTGGCAAATCACTGCATGAGTGAGTAGTTGAGTCATTCATTCATCCGATTCCTTCAAATGGCTAATTGATTCAGTAAGGAAACACCATTGTGTGCTGCTCAGAGACGCAATGCAGGCTTTGTTTGGAACTATTTTCGTTGTCGAAATACAGCAAAAACATTCAAGTCTAACATGTAAGTCACTTAATAATAAATTATTGTTTATTGAACTGTTCTTCAAATCAATATCACATTTGCAATGTGCTGATATTTGGAGAAAAACATCACTCTTCCTGTGATATTAGCTTCAAATTAAACACTGGGAGCCATATGTTTTTTGTGATGAATTCATTGCCAACAACATCAAAAAATATCTCACCTTCCACTGCAGTTCTCAAATGTCATTCTTAATTTCATCTATTTAAAGTAGCGCACTGTTCTGTTAGGACACTCGACCAGAAACCCACGTCATCGTTCACTTTTTACTGATGAACATTTGTTTAACGATGGCATTTACTGTTGACGGAAATGTCATAAATTAACGATTGTTTAGCCTATGTTTAAAATCAGACATCATGACGATTCATTTGAGTTGGTCGTTTTCAATGAAATGTTTGAACTGATTAGAAAAATGTTCGCGATTCAGGCTCCTACGATTCACTCATGCACAGAATCGTTCACGGCTAAGAAATTGAACTAGTAAATCACCTTTAGAAGCCTACTGTATATTTAATCATACACATGAATACACAAGAAAAATGCTGCTTCCAAATTGAATGTTATTTTTCCAAGAGTTAAAAGAAAAAATCACATCAATTTCGAAACTCTATACCATTAGATTACAAAGAGCAGTATTCTTCCAAATTTATTTAGTACTCCACAGGTAATTATTATTTAAGTTTATAAATGGGCATGCACGTGAAATGTTGACCCAGTAACCAGTGGTGTCACATGCCATGCTCACGCTCACTCTCTTCCTCAAGATAATCTTTCCTACGTAGGAGAAACACTTGATGACTGTTTTGTTTATCTTTGAAACTGTGGTGCTGCCATGAGCTCCATTTAAGTGTACAAGAGAAACATCTGGAAAGGTCCACTGAAGAGCATCACAGAACCAACTGGAATCCACCAAATGAATGACTCACCTGACCATATATTCACATTATCAGCTTTGTGTTGATTTTGAGCAGCACATTGTCTGTATAATCCAGCCTGATCGGAAATAGGAAATTCCTTCCCTATCATTTAATCAGCATTATGACAGCTGACAGACACAATGCTATCTGGTCTTCTTTTTTTCTTACGTAATTCCCAGTGTTTTTACCCCTTCCCCTGGTCTCTTGTGTGAATTCTGATCTGAAAGCATTCTTCCCATTTCTCTCTCACACTCTGTCACATTTTATCTCTTCTGACACACTATCTCATTCTGACTGCAACCAGACAACAGAAGTGAAGGTGCAGGAAAGAAAAGCCAGATAAAAACTGTTTATTTACTGACAGTAATCCACATTTTGTGTTTTTTGCCCTTTTCACCAAATTGTCCACAGACTCTAATGGAGTCTAACACAGTCTAGTGATCACACAACAATAGATTTTGTTTTCATTTATCATCAATAATTAAAGGTGGGCAAGACTTCTCCTTGTTGAAAAAAAGGTTCTTTAAAACCAAATCTGACCAGCATTTTAGTCTTTGTTGGGGAGTTATTTTTTGAGATCCATTAGAAAATACTATAAAATTTCAACAAAAAGGTCATTAAATACTCTTTATAAATCTCCAATACTGCATCACTTCAAAATTCACATCTTGCCTTGTAAGTACATCAAATCTGTAATTTCTGTACATAAGGTGTCGTATACTGTAGCAAACAAAACCTGAGAGATGGACATTACCACTAGTCTTACTCTGAAGACATTATTCAGAGCAGTTGATGGTGTAAAACCCGACGGAGTAGTCCAGCTTGTTGTGTACTCCTCTGAGGAGCTACACAGGACTTACAGTAGTTTGAACTTTGTTCGTTTGATGGTGTCACTATGACGGTCCAGCAGTCGGTCTGTTGAGGAACTCCTGAATCTCTCGGTTCAGCTGCTCATTGCGCACGAGTGCTTCATCCCTGCTGCGCTCTGCATTGCGTAGTAAGATCTCTAATGCAGCTTTGCAGCGTCGCTCTGCCTCTAGTGCTGCCTGCAACTCTGCCACTGTAGCGCTCAGCTCTTTGTTCTTCTGCTGGAGACTGAAGGTACAAACACACACATTTATATATATTTGAGGTCAGTAAGATTGAGCAAAACTGAAGGCATTTATAATGCTGCAAAAGATTTCTCTTTCAAATAAATGCTATTTTGAACTTTATTTTCATCAAAGAATCCTGAAAAATATATCACTGTTTTCACAAAAATATTAAGCAGCACAACTGTTTTCAACATTGATAATAATAATCATGTCACTTGAGCACCACATCAGCATATTAGAAGAATTTCTGAAGGATCATGTGACAGTGAAGACTGGAGTAATGCCTGCTGAAAATTCAGCTTTGCATCACAGGAATTAATTACATCTTAAATTATATTAAAATAGAAAACAATTCTTTTAAACTGTAACAATATTTCACAAAATTACTGTTTTTACTGTATTTTCATCAAAAAAAAAATGCAGCCTGGGTGAGCATACGTTTTAAATTTTAATCAATACATTTTATTTATTGGAAAAAAGTCAACCAAATCAAAGATCCCAGAGTGTTCTGAGTTGTTGCTAGATAGTTTCTAGAGTGTTCTATATGACTCCTAATTGTTGGTTACTTAATATGCCACATATAAAGAGCTCACCCTCAAGACTCATTCTGGTCCCTAAATATGGCCCGGATCCCTCCTTCAATGTAACTATGAGCCCATTTTATTGTCAGGCATGCAAAGTCTAAAGGATGTTTGTTCAAATCCCTGATCCTTCACAAACTCCACTATGGCAAATAATGAACACAGGTACACTTTTATTTAACTGTACCTGTTGATGATGTTTGTTGAGTCTGTGTTTTCTGGTTGTGCTGCATTGCTTTTCTGTAGAGCAGGTGCTGTAGGTTCTGCTGTCTTCTCTCTGCTCACAGCTGACACAGTCACATTATTGCTCGGCCGAGGTTTGGGAACGGGTATCGTGCTCTGTGCCTGTGTTTTTACAGCATCTATCTGTTTGTCCACGACATCGCTACCTGTCTTATGCAAGCCTGTGTCCTCTGTGTCCTTCTGTCCTTCAACTTCTTCCTTTTCACTTTTCTGCCCTCCAGAAAATAGTGTCACTTTCTGCAGGTCAAGTAACTTAAAGATGTCCTCTGAGAATGTTTTCTCTTCGTTCTCGTTAAAGCTCTCCTGGAACCTGCTCCAGCGTTCATAAGAAGGCTCACGGCCTCTTCCCTCTGGCAGACAGCCTAAGCTGGGTAGAGTTTGCGTCCTTTTTCTGGGGCTGTCGGGCCACGTGTCGGTTGCGGATGAAAATGGAGAGGAAGGAGAAAGAGGCGTGCCTTCTGATCCCGTCTCAGATGACCACAGGTCCTTCCTCTCTTCCTCAGGTGTGTCCATTTCCTCTTCCTCAGGAGATTCAGACAGGGAGGACACTTCACACTTAGAGAGAAGAGTGATGTGATCAGTTAAGAGATACAGGTGTGAAAATAACGCAGACACAACTTAAAAAAAAAACCTTGACAAACAGCAGGTGTGTTCATCAAATATGACTATTCTTAATTTGAAGCTTACAAACAAAAACCTTTTCAGCTATTTGATTGTTTTTTTTTTAAATAAATTACATTATAAATAATATGCCATCTAAATGCTTAAATTCTCTGAAAAAAAAACGTAAAAATAATTTTCTAGCTCAGTATTTCAAAACTGATAAAACATTTCAGAATTTTGAAATTCACTGACAAGAATAAGGCCACATTTATATTTCAAAAAATTTTATACACTACCACTTAGAACTTTGGGGTAAGAGCATTTTGTAAGACATCAATACTTTTATTCACCAAAGACACATCAAATTAATCAAACGTGAAAGTAAAGACATTTAGAATGTTTCAAAAAGTTTCTATTTTAAATAAATACCTGGAAAAAAACATTTATGAGAATTTCTACAAAAATAAGACTTCTTGAACACTAATCAGCATATTAAAGTGATTTCTGAAGGATCACGTGACTCTGACTGGCTGCTGAAAAATCAGTTTCGCCGTCAAAGAAATCAATTAATTTTAAATATTAAATGATTTAACATAATTATATTAAAATAGAAAACAGTTAATATTATAATATTTTACAGTATCACAGCTTTACTGTATTTTTAAAACCAATAAATGCAGCCTTGGTGAAAGAGAGACTTCTTTCAAAAACATTAAAAAAATCTTATTGACCCCAAATTTTTGAACGGTATATTTAAAATATTGCATGACTTTGTAGGATTTTATTATTTAAGAATTCTCCAGGCCTATAAATCACCATTTTGAAACAGTCTGATATATGCAAGTTCTCCATGCTTTTGAAAACAACTGTTATTTTACGTGATCAGTACCTCTGCAGACTCCCAGCCCACAAAACTGCGAGGGTTACTGTTCTTCTTGCTTTTGTTTTTCTTGCTCGGAAGAGGAGATGGCAGCATGTCTTTAGCGGGTGGGAAAAGCAGCTCATGGTGTCTGATCATCACTGTCATTACCTTCTGTATCATGGGTGTTCCTGTGTGTGAGGTGAGAACAAAGATCATCACTACAAGGTGTTAACCATAAACAGCAGACTTGAAATCTCATTCTTACTCATTGAAGTTCAGGTTAAATGTCCCATAAACAACCAATGATTTTTTTTTTCTGTTTGACATTCTGTTTGCTTTTAAAACAGGAAGTTGTGAGTGTGATATGTCAAAAGAGTTTTTAAAATATTGCCAATAGCCTTTCGTTTACACATATTACCCATCTTTTCAAATACTGAAATGGAATAACATATAGCATGAAATGTAGTGCAGAAAAAGTAGTATGCTAGCATGCCATTATATGCTTCTTGCTTTTGCAGGTGGTTTTAGGAACAGGAGCATGGGCATTCTCATTGTCATTCAGGGCATTTTATTAAACGAAAATACAAAAAATTGGAGAAAGAAATTATGCCATTAATATTTTAGGTTCATTTTTCTAGAAAAGAAAGGCTGTAAATTTTTATATTGACTGCTAAAATGGTTTATTTTATTTCATTTTTTTATTTTTTGTATATTTGAACAGACATGGACTAGGAGTGGGCAATATGACCAAAATCTTATATCACAATATGAGTAATTTTATTTCACGGTACCAATACATATCACAATATAGTTATTTTTGCTTTAAATAAAGTCTTTATGATATCAAAATTTTTGATACCATAGAAATGTCATAGTTCTTGTCACCAGTGTCAATATCACAAAAAAAAACTAATACTAGCCTAAATTTAAAAAAAAAAAATAAATAAAAAAAAATAAAACAACCTCACTGAATACAAGGAAACAGTCAGTAATTAAGTAAGAATAAGAAACTAATCAGAAGCAATAGGACAAAAACTACAGGAGAACAAATAAATAAGAAATGCTACATACATCGTATAAAGTAATCAAATGCATAAAAACACTGGGCCTCATTCATGAAACACGAGCAGAACGAATTTTTGTGTAAATTGTTCGTAAAGCCGTTCTGACGTAAACTTTCGAATTCATGAAAATGTTTGTATTTTCAAAACGTTAGTTGGTACGAAAGAAATTGACACCACGTGTAAATGGTGCGTAAAACGTTCTGTTCTTTTTGGCAAACTGATGGCACTGAATTTTGATGCACTGCCATTATAATATTTTACAAGTTCTGTTGCTCTTTTTTTGTTTGTTTGTTTTTGTAGCTGAGAGTTGATAAACTGTTTAGCTTTGGGTAGAACGCAGCACTTGTTACTGTCACTTTTTAGCCAGCCGTCCAATCAGTGGAGGAGGGGCGGGACAAATACCACACCGACCAATCATCCTACTTGTACAACAACTGAACAATAGAGCAGTTAATATTGCTGGTTACTGCATTTTTATATTCAGTAATATTCTTCAAAATGAGATACTAGTAATAAGTTACTGCCGTGAATATTCCTTATCATAGCAACCAAAGCGTCTCAGCTGAAAAAAACGGTGTTCACCAAAGCATTCTCTAGCGCCACCAGCTGGCTGTTTTCAGAAGAGCACCTTACATTTTTCAGGTGGCCAAAAACGCTTTGGTGGACACACGTTATTGAATATTTATTGTTAGCCATATGGCCTATTAGTCTTTTTTGCATTTACGCAATACTGGGGCCAAACCTGAGAAAGTAGACCAGAATATTCCACTGCGTTCCTGGACACGCAATTTGCGTAGCTGTAATTAATAGGCAGAGATTATGCTAATTGTGTATGAGCGTGCACGAGCGCTCTATTTACGAATGATTGGAATTCATTAACATACAGATGTTTAACTATCAAATCGGACGTTTATGAAGCGTTTGTGAATCCGGAGGAGAGTTTTCGGGAAGGTCCATTTTTACTCATAATTTACTCCTATATTACGAATATTTCATGAATGAGGCCCAATGTGTATTCTTCAGTGTGTAAATTAAATATATATTTTTTCTTACTAAAGTTACAAAAGTGATTTAGTCGAGCAGTGAGAGATTTTCTTTTTTGTTGTTTGATTAACAGACAACAGGAATATTAGACTGCTGTCACTTTAAGAGCTGCCCAGATCCAACATGTTTTCTTTCTCAGCTGTTTGCTTTCACTTAAGGCCTACTGTGTTTACAAGGATACTTGCAAAGACAGGCATTTTGAGACAAAAAGTGTGTAATTTAACTGTTCAAGGCTTATAAAGCGGCAAAAATAACTCCGTTCAGTACTCTTGCGCTCTATGAGCACCATCTTCACGTGCGCGTGCCTCTCTGACAGCACTCAGAAACAGTCTCTCAGACAGCGTGCGCACATATGTTGAAATGAGTCCTCTTTTGCAGCTGATTGCATTTCTACGGCCTAAAATCACTTTTTAAACCGCAATGTTTAAAAACGTGCAAACAATAGGTTTTCATGACCACGTAGCACAGCAAGGTCATATGAGTGTGTAACCGCGATAGAGATGATAGTTCAAAATCTCTACCAGTTGACAAATTTCTACCGCTTAATCGTGTCTATCAGTATATTGCCCACCCATAACATGGACTAAAAGGGACACCAATATTTTGAGTTCATGGGATATTTTAAAAACAATATACAGTGGTGGAAAAAATTATTTGATCCCCTGCTGATTTTGTACGTTTGCCCACTGACAAAGAAATGATCAGTCTATAATTTTAATGGTAGGTTTATTTGAACAGTGAGAGACAGAATAACAACAAAAAAATCCAGAAAAACGCATTTTTAAAAGTTATAAATTGATTTGCATTTTAATGAGTGAAATAAGTATTTGATCCCCTATCAATCAGCAAGATTTCTGGCTCCCAGGTGTCTTTTATACAGGTAACGAGCTGAGATTAGGAGCAAGATCTCACCTCGTGGAGTTTCAGTGATCATGAGAACGGTGAGGAATCAGCACAGAACTACACGGGAGGATCTTGTCAATGATCTCAAGGCAGCTGGGACCATAGTCATCAAGAAAACAATTGGTAACACACTACGCCGTGAAGGACTGAAATCCTGCAGAGCCCGCAAGGTCCCCCTGCTCAAGAAAGCACATGTATAGGCCCGTCTGAAGTTTGCCAATGAACATCTGAATGATTCAGAGGAGAACTGGGTGAAAGTGTTGTGATCAGATGAGACCAAAATCGAGCTCTTTGGCATCAACTCAACTCGCCGTGTTTGGAGGAGGAGGAATGCTGCCTATGACCCCAAGAACACCATCCCCACCGTCAAACATGGAGGTGGAAACATTATGCTTTGGGGGTGATTTTCTGCTAAGGGGACAGGACAACTGCACCGCATCAAAGGGACGATGGACGGGGCCATGTACCGTCAGGGCCAGGGCATTGAAGCCAGCCAGGGCATTGAAAATGGGTCGTGGATGGGTATTCCAGCTGAAAATGAACCAAAACACAAGACCAAGGCAACAAAGGAGTGCCTCAAGAATAAGCACATTAAGGTCCTGGAGTGGCCTAGCCAGTCTCCAGACCTTAATCCCGTAGAAAATCTGTGGAGGGATCTGAAGGTTCGAGTTGCCAAACGTCAGCCTCGAAACCTTAATGACTTAGAGAGGATCTGCAAAGAGGAGTGAGACAAAATCCCTCCTGAGATGTGTGCAAACCTGGTGGCCAACTACAAGAAACGTCTGACCTCTGTGATTGCCAACAAGGGTTTTGCCACCAAGTACTAAGTCATGCTTTGCGAAGGGTTCAAATACTTATTTGACTCATTAAAATGCAAATCAATTTATAACTTTTTTGAAATGCGTTTTTATGGATTTTTTTGTTATTCTGTCTCTCACTGTTCAAATAAACCTACCATTAAAATTATAGACTGATCATTTCTGTCGGTGGGCAAATGTACAAAATCAGCAGGGGATCAAATAATTTTTTCCCCCACAGTAAATGACATAGAACACAATGTTTTATCCATCTTAGGATGATTTCTTACCCTTCATCATACTGATGGCATCTTCCACTTGCGGCTTGAACAGGTTCACTCCCATCACCGTGGCCAGATTCTCAACACTCATTTTATTCACCTTTGAGTTTTGTTGGACCTCAAAAAGGAATCTGAAATAACAAATATGTATATACAAATGCCACGGCTTGTTTTTGCTCCTATCAGTGTCTGATCCGTTTTGACTCTTATAGGGACTGGTACCTGCAGATGTAACCCAGGAGGTTGTAGTTCACTTTTGGCAGAAGGCTGATTTGTTCCTCCAGCTTTTCTTTGCCCTGGGATTGATCAGATTGCAGTTATTTAAAGAATCACTTCTCATCTGACATACTGTTTTTGTGAATGTGTTTCTCACAGCTGCAGTGGCGGCATCCAGCATCAGAGTGCTGTCAAGGAAGTGCTGATATTGAGTCCAGGGCACAACAGGTTCAGGAAGCTCTCTGAGGTACAACTTAAGTAAGGACCCCACCGTGTGGACATCAGTGTCACTGCAGGCAGAAGGTATGAACAAATTAAATATAAATTTGACATGCGGTCATTACAGTCTACTAATTGTCTTTGCAATCAGAAAGGATGAAGATGAAATGCAAAAACAATTGCTTGTCAAATGAATATGTGTGTGTGTTCAATGGCAAGATCTCTGTTAGTCAGGACAGGATGTGGCTGAGCCGCAGATCATCAGTGTGTGCCAGGTTCCTCTGAAATAGTGTGCTTTTGTATCTCTCTTTCGCTATCTCTTATGCTTTTGCACGTCCTCTCTCTCTCTCTCTCTCTCTCACACACACTCACACTCACACTCACTCACACACACACACGCACACACGCACACACACACAAACACACACACACACATCTAGTTCATACATTCTGGGTCAAACTCTTTACCTATTCTACTTCCTCAAAATAGCAGTGAAGACTTTAGAGTCACCATAAATGGTCATGCAGAGTGTGGTTATCCACATAAAAGTCCCATTCGCATGCAAACTTTAAAGAACATTGAAGTCTGGAAACCAATGGTCACAAAATCAGTCAGTTAGTTAGTTTATTTTCTTATATAGCACATTTCTACTACTTCAAGAGCAGCCCAAAGTGCTGTACAATGCATTTAAGAAAACCAAACAAAGACAATAACAAACACAACATCTTAAAATCAGTAAAAATCAGGTCCAAAAAAATCATGAAATTAAATCTTTTATTAAAATTTTATTAAATCGGTTATTTCTTGACTTTTGGACATTTCATTATTTCATTTCACATAATGCCACAGTTGTAAGGCGTTACCTGAAGATAAATTAAGACAAATTAAATAAATAAAATAAGCCATTGTATTACCTTTTTTCACTCTAATTTAAAAGTCTGGGGTCAGATTTATATAAGGAATGAATAAGTTTATTCAGCAGGGATGCATTAAATTGTTCAAAAGTAAAGGTAAAGATATTTGTACAATTATTAATTTGTTTCTAATAAATGCTGCTCTTTTGAACCTTCTATTCATCTACAAAAATATTAAGCTGCTCAACTGTTTTCAACACTGATAATAATCATCAATTTGATCTTCAACCATCATAGGAATAAGTTATTATTTTAAAATACAAAACAGTTGCTTTAAATTGTAATAATATTTCACAATATTTGTTTTTACTATATTTTGTACTGTACTCTAATATTATGGTATTCCTTGAAGTACCTTGTAAATGCCATGGAACATGAATATAGTATGTATTCAGTACCATTGCATGCCATTACAGGACTAAACAATAAACAATATGTTTTATTCAGATCAGTTCTCTACAGCATTCATGAGTCGTTTCACTCAGATTTAGAGGGGTGAAACTTTACCTGGGGAATGAGGGTCTCTCTCCAGCATCAAAGGCCTCTCTGAACTGTTTGACCTGGTTGTCCTGTCCTGGCAGGCGAAAGATGCCCTCTTCATTCAGACCGTGCTCTCTGATGAATTCAGCACACTTCTCCACCAGGATGGGCACCAGACGTGGCCCAAATTTCTTCTCATACACCATGATGTCTGAAAGGCTCTTTCCAAACACTTTGAGGAGAGAAACATAATTTTATTGAATAGCAGTGGCAGTCTATGGATTCATACCATTATTAATAGGACACCCTTTGGACATTAGAGTGTCTTACAACACAGCAAAGTTATAGTAAACAAGAGGCTATTTAAATTTATCATAAATGATGACAGGCTCTCTGAAACAACCTAAATGCCATCAAGGTAATAGGGTTTCATCTGAGTTACCAATTTTAACCACTAGTCTACAACACCATACACTCTAAGAAAAGTCTGAAAACAAAAAAAGGAATTTTCTGTATTGATTTTTCACAGATGTTTTAGCCACCTGTTCTAGTCATTTTAAATTATGCATTGCATTGTGTTGTGTTTTAGGGACATATATGGAAATGTGCGTAAACTTAATTTTCTGGCAGAAAACTACCAGTACCTTTTCTGTTTTTCTAAAAAAAAATTTCTTTCAGTATGAGAGAGAATGATCCTTATAAGAACCTCCTCAATCTATAACAAACTTTATAATATAAATTTATAATATGATGAATGATAGATACCTCCACTAGACCGTGATCCGATGGCTTTGCGAATGGAGCGCACCCACTCTTCCATCTCGCTCTGACTGGTCGCCTTGAGAACATGGGCTTCCCGCTCACGATCTGTGCTGCTACCTGCCGCATCAGGGACACAACAACTGTATGATCTTGCCCTCCAACATATACGGTAGTAGCCCCATGAGATCTTGTACACTCTAAACAATTTGCATAGATAACAGGCCTGACACTTAGTGCAAGAGAAGTATTAATAAAAAGACTCACCTGGGATAATCTCAAACAGGAATTTATCATCTGCATTTGATTGCAGCTCATTAACTTGGCATGAGAATAAAGGGATGGTTCCCTGAGATCAGAATGAGACAAGAGGGTATAGTTACAGTCTGAGTGGTAAATAATTTAGTAAATAGTAAAATAAAATTAGTAATTTAGTAAATAAAATATCAGAAATAAATAAAATAATAATAAATATCAGAAATAAAAAAAATGCACAAATATAAATAAAAGCACATTTCACTTGCATTATGGTATCAGTTTGGAAACATTTACATGACATACAGACAGATTCAGTCAGAAAAATCTAAGACAACACTGAAAATCTAAAATTTTAGTTATTTGACTAATAGGACTGGCATTGTGTAAAATTAAAACCCCCAGGAAATAAGGATAAAAAAAAACAAATAAAATAAAAAATTGATGGAATAAAAATGGTAATGTTTGTATTACTCATGCTTGTTTGTCTCCTACCTGGACAGCGCTCTCTTTGTCATCTTTATGGTATGTTAAGACGTTTCCTCTCAGCACAAAGAAGCGCAGCTGCCAGTTCTTTACGATGGATCTCTGCTTCTTCAGCCAGCCTGTTTTCAGAGGTTTCTCCATGGATCTCTTAAAACCAGTGTGAGTGGATCCAGGGCTCCCTTCCCCTGGCATAACACTCTTGGAGCGAGCTGAGGTGGAAACCGATAAAAAGCAGGCAGAGAATGAGGCCGAGACTTGCTGAAAATGAAATCACCTGTCACTAAACTAATTCTATTTTTATATTATGAGACCATCATGCACATGTGTGGTGATGACAGTGGCTAACTGTCTGAACCCAGCAGCTTCCTGCTTGACAAATATTTGCAAACTTGCTGTGATTGTCCTGATGCTGAAGAAAAAGTCCTGCTGTGACTTTAGGCCAGTTCTGCCAGAAACAATACCATGCACTTAAGCAAAGACGGCTTTTGATATGTGCAATGGATTGTTCGCTAGGTCAAAAGGGTATTATTGGATCTTGACTCTTTCCCACATGAGTTTGAGAACTGAAACATTAAAGAGGAACATTTTATTGTTCAGAGATTGCCCTTTTATAGCTTGAGAAATCTAATGAAGTGCTCAGTTATGTTTCATTCAAGAATCACCCTTGACACACAACAGGTGCACAGAGCTTTAAGATTTATGTGGATATAACTTGAAAAATTCAAAATATAATTTAAACCTGGAAATAAAATAAAAAAAGTATGATTCTGCATAACAGATGCAGAATACTGTATAAAATAAAAAACCAACTGTAGACAGAAAAAGATAAAAGAACACATAAATAATGCATTAAATAATAAATAGTAATAAATATTAATATATGTTAATTATCTTTTATACCTTGAGAGACTTAATGAAGTTCTCAGTTAGTCTACCATTTTTTAAGGAAAAATACAAATTACATAAGTTGACATGCCATAAATGTACAGATCTTTAATATTTATGCGGATATTTAGCTTAGACCAACCTAAGGTGGTTTGCTGGTTTTAGCAGGTCTTCTAGCCTGGTCAAACTGTTGGCTGGTTTTGGAGTGCTTTTGGGCACTGGACTGGTCAGGGTCGGAGACCAGACTGCTGCCAAGGTAAACCAGTTAAAACCATCTTACACCAGCTAAGATCAGCAAAACATGACCAGCATTTTTTCAGTAGGAGAATATTAGAATATAATATTGATATAAATATTGAGTTATTTTTTAGTTAATATTGAAATATATGACTTTGATTGCAAGTGTATTTGTAAATTTGAGAATAGCATTAAAAAAAATAAAATTTTCCTCACTTTCTCTCAAAAAATCTCAATTTCTCTCAAAAATTAGTGCTCCATTTGAGCCCATTGATGTCTGGGAGAGAGAACTAAGATACAAACGAGATCCCATTTGTGATTTAGCTTTCTGGCAGGATAGCCCATAGCAAAGGGAGGGTGGGGTAGAGACCCCTGTGATTGAGAGATAAGAAAAACAAAGATGTGACAGACAATTGAAAATCATAAAATCACCCCAGTTGGCGTTCATCATAGTGAAAAGCAACTTAGTGAAGCCACAAAACACTTGGCTTCATGGCATCTCTTTGATAAGAAAGCATCTACAATAAATAAATCTCTAGACAGCAACCAATCGGCCATTATCTAATTGACAAGAGATGGTGTCACAGAGATTTGAGCAGCTGGAGCTTTTGTAGTCAAATTCGGTATAACGCATTGAGATCAGAGGAAAGGGCAGAAGAGAGAGAACTAAGATAAACAGGAAGTTACAAGCTCATCAGCCACAGGAAGTAGCGTTTTTGAAAGATCCCCACCTAATGTCAGCCTCTTTGGTCTATTTTGAAAAGATCTTCCCTGATGGAGAGCACGGACCACTGTTCTCTCTCCTGGACCACAGGCCCACACACATTGCCCGGCTTCAGGCCTCACCCATTTCTATGACACACGCTGGGATCAGGGGAAGGGAAGAGAGTCGCTTCAAACTCCCCATGAATTACCAAGGAGATCAGAGCAGAGATGCAAGAAGCTGTTTGCGTCAGGCTGAACTTTGAGACGTTAGTAAAAGGGACTGGTGATCATTCACGTTCAGCAGAACAGCTCTGCAGATGCTAAAATGTGCATCATTTTTGTTTAATGCTATGTGACCGTAGCTAAAGGCAATGTTGAATTAAAACACACGTTTCTTAATTATGATTCATCAGTTCGCGCTATTCCAAAGGAAAAAATGTCTGAGTAATCTTTAATTAAAATAATTTATTTCACCACTGAAACAGCTTTTATTTTAATCATTACCCACCTGCCTAATTTTTTTCCACAATCCTACCAATTCCTGGTTAAAAAGTCAAATCCTGCCGTACTTTCTTTCCCCCTTTGAACACCCTGTTTCACTAAGAACAGATAAATAAAATGGGTTGCAAATAGTTATGCACAACATTAAAATTCTGGCTGATAGGAAAAGTAGATTTTTTTTTATGTTATGGCTGGTACTGATAAATGGCTGATATCAAATTTCTAAATAGTTGTTAAAAATCTAAATATTTTAAATGAATAAACAATAGAATAGAATACAAAATAACTAAAAATATAATAAAATACCTAACTACATAATACTATTATTGTTAGAAATTGCAACAATATAAAAATAGAAATATAATACATTTATACATTTAAAATTTAATTAAAACAATAATTAAAAAAATAAATAAACAATAATATCCTGGCCAGAGGAGAGCTGGCCCCCCGACTGAGCCTGGTTTCTCCCAAGGTTTTTTTCTCCATTCTGTCACAGAGGGAGTTTTGGTTCCTTGCCGCTGTCGCCTCTGGCTTGCTCAGTTGGGGACACTTAATTTCTAACGATTATCATCCATTTGATTTCATAGATACTATTTAAACTAAACTGAGCTAGACAATGACATCTCTGAATTCAATAATGAAATGGCTTTAACTGAAAAATGAGTGTTTAATCTTATTATTATACATTACTCTATCCTCCAATTTGATACTGTTAAGTGCTTTGACACAATCTGTATTGTTAAAAGCGCTATATAAATAAAGGTGACTTGACTTGACTTGACTAGAAACAATTAAAAATAAAACAGTAATAACTTAAATCATTTTAAATGCTACAAGTGAATCATAACATTAGAAAATGCATTATAAAATATAGATATTTATTTTGAGACTATTATAATTTGTGTTTGCATTATTAAATTATTAATATTTTTAAAAATTCAAAGTGAGTGTTAGATTATTGCAAAAGTAACTTCAAATGTAAAAATACGGGAAATGAACATGCACAATTGAATAAGCAGCACTGACTGATATAGATCAACAAATTAAAAACAAAAAAAATCTATAATAGCAATATATTCTGCACCCCTAGCTATGAACACTGTTTTTGTCAACTTTAAAAAATTAGGCTGTACTATAAGATGCTTTGAATAAAGAATGTTTGCTACATATCAAATATAAATTATTAATATTAAAAAAAATTACTTTAAGCAAGCATTAAACAATGGCAAAAGTAATGATTATGTAAAAACGGGAAATGAACATTCACAATTAAATATCCAACATTGGCTGATACAGATCAAATATTGATCGATATGAGAGGAAAAAACATATAACTGATATGGTACCAATTCTGTGCATCCCTAGTTGTGGACACTTTTTTGCTGACTTTAAAAAAATGAGGCTGTACTATAAGATGCTTTGAATAAATAGTGTCAGTTAAACATCAAGTAACAATACACTTTATATAATTAGAGACATGTAATGCCATCAGAAAATTATCACACTGTGAGAAACACTTGCTCTCTTAACCTAGGATACTGCTGAGAGAACCTTAACCAAAGACCTTGCAATACGCTGCAGAGTAGATAACCATCTAGCATTTAACAGTATGCAGACATTTTGAGAGAATGCTGTTTCTCAGAGTGTCGCAGCGTCTTCCTGCCTGCAGCATGTGAAGATTACACACAGAGGAAATCACTAATGCTTTGCATCTCCAACACCGAGACCAGAAACGCCACGAGTCACCGCATACAACCATAAACCTGCCTCTCTTTATACCCGATTGCTCCATAAATCTGCTGGAAGTCATACATTAACTCTTAACACGTGTTTTTAAATAGCCTGGAGATTAATGAGAACATTTAGTCAAATTAGAAAGGAAGTAGCCTACTACAAATAATCTTGCCACAATGACTATACAACACATCAAAAGGTGTGTCAGGGATTCAAGAGAATTACAAGGAAATGGCATAGCAGATGAGAAGTGCTCAAGTGAATTATATAGCCTCAGGGTGAATTCTCCACCATCACCATGCCACTTTTGTCTGTCATTTACAGATACTGTAAAATCCCTCCTCTAAATTAAACTAAACACATGTGCACCATCACTTTCCAGTCAATTACATTTCCCATAACATAAAAGTCACACATTACATGTGTCAGTATAGACCAAACCTCTAGTTCCTTGTGACAGGAGGCCTGTTGTGTCAATGAATACAAAGAATCCCACATAAATCTACCCACCTGGCCAAGTGAAATTCCTAAAACACGGAGAAGACTTTGACCTTTGACCACACACAGCGACACTCACCTATCTTGGCAGTTTCAGCTCTGAAGTTGCTGAAGTCCCAGTTGCGAGGTAGTCTCAGAGACATTTCTTCAGAATCGGACCAAAAGGTTACACACACACAGACACACTCACACACATTCTCTCGCTCACACACACACACACACACACAAAAACAATCACAAAACACACAGTCAACTCTAAGAGTACATTCTTTCCAGTCAGCCCCTCTTGTTCTCTTTACTTCCTCCTTCCTCTGCTGATCTGATTCTTCTTCTTTTTTCTTTTTTACACTTCCAAACACGTTCAATCTTGCCCCTCGGCTCGCCTGCAGTGTTTGTGTGTGAGCAAACTAACAGTTATTTTGAAGTTCCTACATCCAGCATGTTTGTCTGAAGAGAAGCAGCAGAGCAGCACTGTGACTCCTCGTACCCGCAATCTCCATGAGCTGAGGAAGTGAGTGGCAAAGTCAAGAAAGCCACAGAAAAAATAACAGAGGTGATGAATTTCTACACAGGCGAAAATGCAGACTACAATTGTGCAGGATGTACCTCAACCAATGGGGCCACTTCTTCTTCTCAGACATTTGTCATCATTTTCTTGGAGAGATGCACCATATGGTTTCTTTGTATTTGTACATCTCTAAAACCATGGCGTTTTTCCATCTAAAATAGACACAAAACTGTTTCTGTCATCATAAAAAGCTGCCTCTGACATGAAAAGGAAGTTCAAACAGCAAGGAGGAAGAGATCAAATTTGGATGTACTTATACATGTACTGAGCTTTCCTCTTTATTAACCATTTACAAGTGAGCAAATCACTGTACACAAAGCTGCAGGGAAAGCACATTTATCTGCTTTATCAAAAATTACAAAACAAAATACAACAGAAATACAGACCATATTACTTAAAAGACAAATAACAACAACAACATATTGAGTTGTTGTTGTTCATTTGTTCAACAGAGAGGAGTTATTTTCTTCTCAGTGGCAAACCAAAAGAGCTGAACACGTTTGAGTGGGTTTAACTTCTGTTTTCACTTTAATGGTCATGAATAAATCGCCAGAAATATGGAGAGCACAACTGCACTGCAGTCAGTCTCTCTCTGACACTTCAGGAGACCGTTCTTAACATTAGGATACTTTCTAAGAAGGATAACGTGTTTACGAATAACAGAAGTAAGGCATCACATTAAAAACCGCCCAAAACATAGTAATGAACAATATGTTAGTCTCGGTGCACTAGCGCTTGTTAAGCACACACAAACACGCCGCGCGAGGGGAAAAAAACAGATGCTTTGGCGTCCTCTAGTGGCTATGGATGCCACGCGCAAGAGTCTGAAGACCTGGCAAATACTTTACTTGTTCAACCTGTAACATACTATCACAAAAATTTAAGCATGCATTTAAGACTTTGATAAATGTGTCTCTTTATAAATGTTTATGGTCACCGCACTCAAAAGCATGTCTCTGCCCGCTCTCCTGACATCAGTGGTTGGCCAGCAACATGACGGGTTTGTAACCCCTGTTGAAAAAACCAGCATATGCTGGTTAGGTATGTTTTGAAGCACGGCTGCTGGTTTAAACTGGTCCTAAGCAACTAGCTCCTGCTCAGGATCAGCACATGACCAGCTTAAACCAGCTCAAACCAGCAGCCATGCTTCAAAACATACCTAACCAGCATCTGCTGGATTTTTCAACAGGGACTCTCTCTCTGTTGATTAGAAAACATTGCAGTTGCTCTGTTCACATCTGGAGTTTGTACAGTACGCTAATGTTTCAGCACAGGGGCCTATACACAGAGCACAGACTGGCTTAGAGGACCGTTCAAATACAGAATAGAATCATCTCTACGGCAAACATATACAGTATATACTCTTATATTCTAATATAATGTATGTAATTCTCTCTATAAAATCAGAACATTGAACTGAACTAATAAGGTACAATAAAACAAAATCATAATGAATTAAATATCTTAGAAACATTTCTGCACCACTTAACACAGATGAAGATGATGTTTTGCTTACTGAATTGAAAAAGATAATACATTAAAAATATTCATTGATGGTGGGTGGTAAAAATACGGAGGGGCAAATATTACACGTGGATTTATGGTCATAATTCTTCACGCTGAGACGCTGTTTATTATTGTTACATCACTGCGTCCTGCTCAAATTAAGCTAGTATGGCTTGAGCTGTCCAACAAAATCATGTAAATAAACAAAAACAAGGGGAAAAAATGAACATAACTCAGGTAATAAGTTGCCTATTTATCTTTCAAGACCTGTGGGCATAGAAGAAAACATGCTAAATAAGACTTAAAAACTAATTTTACATTTTTCATTAAAAAGCCCAACATATGACTTGCCCATCAATAAAGTTCATTAGTCTTGTCAATACACACAGGTCTGAAAGCATGTGCTCATGGATCTTTATTGTTGAATGGCAGTGGACTGTACGTACAGACTGTGAACCTGAGCCTGTTACATCCTCATACTGTATAACACTACTCCTTTAAAGCTGCTCGATGACACCCATTAAGGTTTCATTTTCTTCAAATAAATATTGTTTATGGCACAGGTGTTCATGACACATAACACATATTATAGGGGAACAAAATACCTTAAAACACACTGTAGTTCTGACCCTCTTTTGGTTGAGTTTACACAGCAGATGATGGTAAAAACAAAACAGATGAAATAGAATTATAAAACGAGACATGGTGGTCTCATGCAGTGAAAATGGTACAAAACCGAATGAATTCAAAACCAAAACAGTCAATGAGATTTTATGGCCCAGCCTGATCCTTACCATCTAGCATGTAACAGTTCACAAACACTCACACACAAAGCTTGACTAAGATTAGCTTGTAACTGCTCAGTGACAATAGAAAATTAAAATAAAACTAGAAATGATAAAATTAGGATTTAGACCGCAAACAGTAATTCTTAAACATTCAGTGCGAAATGTTTGTCAACATCTCCAAATGTTTTTTTTTCAGTGCTGAGTAACAACTAATTATTAACTATCGACAACGTAAATCTAATAAAAGTTATTTCCTATTTGTTTAGCTTACAGGGACCGTTTCTTTGTAACAAACATGAAAGCCACATAATTCTATTCTAATGTGGCCTAAACTTCCTCTCAAACACAGAATACTGACATCTGAATCTTCCTTACCTTCAGGAGGTACAGTATACATACAGTCTCACAGCTGAACTCAGCTCAAGTCACCACTGACTGAAGCGCACATTTGATATCAATAATCACAATTCTCTTAAATATAATGTTACAAAAATGCCAAAACCCAAGACGGTGGAAACGAGAATTACGGCACTCTGCAGTGAAAATACAATCTTTTTTTGAGACTATGATGGCGTATGGAAACACCTGCTAGCAAAAAAATAAACAAAGACTAGCCTGAGGTTGAAATGACAGTGTGATGAGCAGTGCATTAAAACAAAACATTATAAACACTATAAAATATTCAGACAATCTATAGGTACAGAACATTTGTACACAAGTGGAATTATACAGCTCAACTCACAAAGAACTGTAACAACAACGTCATCTTAATATATATATAATATTCTGTTGTGGTGTAAGAGATAAACATAAAACATTCACAAAAAATAAAATAAGCAAAAACACTGATTTGCGCACACGCGCACACACACACACACACACACACACACACACACACACACACACACACACCCGTTCTCGCAAACACACTGAAAATGGAATGACCCAAGGTTGTGGTTCAGTTTTCCGTTGTTTCCCTTCTTATGTTCCTCATCTCATCTCCCTCTTCCATACATGCCTGGATCTGCTTCCGTTGCACTCTCTCTCCTCCCTCGATCCACAGCCCACTCCAGTGGGGTGGTCCGAAAAGCTAGGCTGCTTCTTCCAAGGCAGGGAGCAGGCCTTTCTCTGTCAGATGAGCCTTGAGCGAGTTAAAGATGTGGAGCTGTTGGTCTGGTCTCAAAGCAAGAAGCTGCTGGATGACTTTAGAGGGGTTTGGCCCTCTAAACGAGAGGAAATATCAAAGCACAATGTTTTTATGCTCTAGACACACTGGCATGATTCATATTACTTTGATTATAATTGTGATTATATTAGTCTTTGACAATAACATTAAATAACCTAACAAGGCACTGGTTGATAGAACAGTAACAATTCAAACAAAAAAAAATGTATGGGACAATGTACATTCGCTCAGTCATTCTCACAAAATAATCCACAACATGGTAGATCAAACTATACCAAATGAATCAATATAAAAATAAATAAAACATTACATAAAATACACAAATAAAACTGGACACTCGTGGAATGCTGATCTAATAGGCTGATATAATGATAACTATAGGCCAGGTTGCCTTTGACATTAATCAATTATATTATGTAATATAAGCTATATAAGATAAGTCCAGAATCTTTGGACTCGGTTTCATTTCAGTGCATAATGAGTAATAATATTAGTTACAAATTAAAAATCATATGCATTCCATTCAAACTACCATTCAAAGGTTTGGGGTCAGCAAGGATGCATTAAATTGATAAAAAGTTACAATAAACATTGTAACAAAAAAAAACAAAAAAAAAACAACTAAATATTTAAAATAATTGCTATTCTTTTGAACTTTCTATTCATCAAAGAAAAAATGTATCAGTTTCCACAAAACATGTTGCACAGCACAGCTGTTTTCAACGTTTCTTGAGCAGGATTTCTGAAGGACTATGATGTGACACTAAAGACTGGAGGAGTGATGATGCTGAAAATTCAGCTTTGTCATCACAGGAATAAAATACATATTAAAATAGTAAATTATAATTTTGATCAAATTAATGCATCTTTGGTAAGCATAAGAGACTTTTAATTAATATATAAACAACCTCAAACTGTTGAATGGCAATGTATGTTACATCTCAGAAGTCAATAACTACCCACACATAACTGTACCAGAAATTCATTAATTACAGTCTTACCTGATAAAGCTGGCGATGTAAACATTTACAAATGTGGCCATAAGGTACTGACAGTCGAAACGATCCATGATTCCTCCATGACCTGGAATGGTGTTTGCAAAGTCCTGCAGTGATGGACATCAGAGAGACAGTATGAGAAAAGTGCAAAGCACAGGACAGGAAACGGTCTTCATGTACACTGAGGCTCTGCGCCACATCTAAATCTGTCTTTTACTGCATAGACGGACAACTTAAGCTGCCTTGTGGTGAAGAATGCTGTAGGTAATAGTGAAACGAAGACTGAAGCATTTTTCTTTTCAGATCTGTATGATCTGTGGGTGCTCAAATTACACCCACCTTGATTTTGAAGGCCCTTTTGAAGCCGCTGGCAAAAAAGCCTCCAAAAGGTCCCATGATGGAGGCAAATGCTGACAGGGCAATGCTGTGGATCTGGAATGGGTACAACTTCACTGTGGTCTAAGAGGAAAATGGGAGAGAGATGGAAAGTGTAAGAAACGGTCTTTATTTGTATGCAATTTCAAAATACATAAAATTTATTTTTTAATTTTATTCAGGATATACTGCTTTTGCTTAAAAATTGTGGTCCAAAAATGTCAGCATCAACTAAACACAGAGTCAAGCAGAGCTGTGACAGATTCACAGCGAGTGGGAAGTCAGCAGATGGCTGTGTCTGAGCAACTGGTAAACACAGACACAAAGATCAGAAAAATAACAAAAAGAGAAAGAGAGGAGTGGACAGACCGAGTGAGAGACATGAGGAGCAAGTGTCTAACAGACGGTGTACGTGTGAGTGTGTGTGTGTGTGTTTTACCCAGCCCGTGACGGACTGCAGTCCAGGCGGCAGACCGTAGTCCTGAAGCTGGAAGAGCTCAGACGGCTCACAGTCTACTGTGAAACTGTTGGAGTCATTGTTAAACTCCACAGGACACACAAAGAAGCGGTAACCTGACATCAAGTATGACAGCTGGAGAAGAGCCCAAACGAGACTTGTTATCATTCAGACACATCAAATTAACTTTGAAAAGAAATAATCAGACCCTTACAAGGTGTCAATCAAGGCAATTCTTATTCTTACGTCACCAAAGTTCCCAAATCTACATAAAAACATTCAGCAAACACCAGATGAAGAACAAGAAGTGGGTTATTATTACTCACTAGGATTCCAAAAACAACAGTGGAGAAGAAGCCACCGATAAACCCCTCCCACGTCTTCTTAGGAGACAACTGCAGAGAAAATTCAGCATTAAGAGAACTGTACTAAAAATACACAACATTACACAGAAGCCACAGAAAGTAGTTAAGACAGTTAAGCCACACTCAAAAATGTATGAATGTTACTGCATTACACAAAAATATTAAAAAGCAAATAAGCATTTATTTTATTTGCTTTTCAAGCAAAATATTTTACAAAAAGAAGATAATTAGTTAATTTTTACATCATAAAACAGCAGATATACAGATTAAACAAGTATTTGGACACTCTCTGACTCAAACATTAGCAGATAGTTTATAGTTTGTGATGAATTATACCTTCACAGAACATCCAATAAAACACCAGTTGATTAAAAACAATAGCTAAAATTATGAGTAAGCAACTTTACCACACAACTGTTCAATAGTTGGGGATAACCAAAATTAAAGTAGTTTAAAAAATTACTTTTATTTAGGCAATGATGCATTGAATTGAAATTCAAACGTGAGAAATCCATTTCAAATAAATCCTGTTATTTTACTAGCATAAAAGAAGCTTGTAAATAAAAAATAAATAAATAAATAAAAGTATCACAGTTTCCACAAAAACACAGTATTACGCAGCACAATTGTTTAAAAAATTCTGAAATGCTTCTTGAGCACCAAATTAGCAAGTTGGAATAATTTCTGAAAGCTCACGTGACACTGAAGCCTGGAGTAATGGCTGAAAATAAAGCTTTGACATCAGGAATTGATTACATTTTATAAATATTTTAAAACCAAAAACAGTTATTTTAAATCATAATAATATTGTGACGAGTGGGGCCGGTTCCCGCCGCCTCCTTCCCATATCTACGAACTGTGTTACATATATCTTACAATATTACTGTTTTACTGTATTTTTGATCAAAAAAATGAAGCCTTGGTGAGCAATGAGCATAAAAGACTTCTTTCAAAAACTCTGAAGCATCCTACTTCAAACTTCTGAATAGTAGTGTAAATATTACACTGTCATTTTAATATATTTCACATGTAATAATATGTGATTTTTAAAATATTATTCAACTGGGGTGTTAAAAACACAAACCTTGATGAGAGGGGTGCGACCGAAAAAGAAGCCAAACATGTAAGCCATGATGTCATTACAGATAACACAGGAGATGGGCACAATAAACCTGCGCACACAGAAACAGATTATCTTATACAAACAGATCAGCTACACCAGAAAACCAGCTGTACTGTATCTAATATTGTGCCATGACACTGGTTTGAATATGGGTTCTGATACTGGTACACAAGAGGCATCATCTTACCAGATCATCCCCTCAAACAGGTTATGAATGATTAAGTGGGACTGAGTCACCACAATCAGCAAGGTCACATGAGTCCAGCCGAACTGGGGAGAGAGAGAAAGACGGGATGAATAAGCTCTATTCACTTCAAATCTGGGACAAAAGGCAGTGCTATGATACGGAAAAGATAGGAAATGTGTAGAGTCTATGTCCAAATGCCAGAAAACACGACAAATACATGTGTGTTTGCAGAATGTCAAACACAGAGTATGTGAGAGTGTGTGTACAAAAACACTCTCAAATTACACTAATCTTGTTCTATGGACTAAACGCAACATTAACACACTCACCATGTAGAACTGCAAGCGATAGTGTTTTTTCACCAGGCTCAGAACAAACATGCAGAACCCTGGAAAACACACACACACACACACACACACACACACACACACACACATACACATCTGGTAAAACAGGCAGTTCCACCAATGCCATCCCCACATGTCTACAGGACTATTTTAGGCCAGTCACACTGTCACTAATTATGTCCTGTTTGTCAGGAACCAGCCAGTGGCCAAGAAAACCTGTCTAAGTCAAACCAAGCACACTGAAAAGACCACCTGAAACTACATAATCTGCAGGACATGCAAGGTTTATACATGTTTTATCAGTCTGCCTAACAAACTGACAACACATGATGAACTGATGATATTGTTTATAACTGATCTTCTTTAACTGTACACCAATAAACATTGTTGTTGGACTTTATAAAAACAGAACACCGATATGCATTTAAAATAGACGTGTTTCCATTCCAGCTCAGTCATAATTGTAATGTATACCCTCTAGCCGTGCTACACAAATTAATGAAATGTCATAATAATTGTTACAAATACAAATAATCGCTTGAGTATTCCTATAGCAAGGATTTTTTTTTTTAATTTTTATTTCATTTTGATTGAAACTTATTGTGCTCTTCTTATCGTGTTCAGATCCCATATTTTTACCACACTGCCTATTTTGTTACATATTGTGATTTTGTGTCATAATATATTAATCATACACAATTTGTTTTTTCTTTGTTCTTCCTTTTTTTTCTTGCTTCAATGAGCATTGTTTAATTGTTTTTTGAATTGTTGTTGTGATAAAATGTTAATATAATGTTATAATATGTTATAATAAGAAGAAAAAACATTAAGACTTGTTGCTTCTCATTTAGCTTCTGATGAAATCTGCTGTTTTGCATCTTTTTGAAAGAGAAAATGAGCGAGGGGTGCACAGACAGGCAGAGAGCCTAACCACATCCTGGATGACATTAACTTCACGCTTATGAAAAACCAACAACCCAAAAAACTAAAATCATTACGTCTGCATTTCAACTGGTAACAGAAGTCGCATTTTGAAGACTGCATCTGATATTGCCTTCAGCGTTCTGTGTGGAAAAGTAGGAGTTGTTGAACTGAGCAGTAACTGTGAGAACTATTAGTTCCCAAAGACCTTAAAGCCAGAAACATCAATGGCAAATAAAGTGGCATGCATGTAGGAAAGACAAGGTCCTAACCTGTGAGGTACAGGGCAAAGGAAATGAAGCGGTGGTATTTGCTGAGGATGCGTAGAGGCTCCTCCCTCTGCACCAGTGTGAAGAAATAATCTGTCACCGTTTCACCATAGAAGAAGTAGTTCACACACAACAGGAAATACCTGGCAAAAACCGTTAAAACTGGCAGTCAGACATTATTGTGACAAAGTCATTTCACATCCATTCATCAAAGCGTTTCGAACAGTTGTCAAAGTAATTATAATTGGCCAATTTGTTAGCAATAGAAAATATAGGAAATGGTCAGACTGTAGCTGAGCAGCAGCTCACTAGGATTATGACCACATGGAAGAATGGCATGTTGGGCTACAAAGAAGCACTAATGGAGAGAAATGGTTCTATTTATACCTTATTTGCCAGATATCTTATTTACAAAAATCTAAAAACCAGTTCAAAGAAAAGTTCACCAGCTGAAACATGGTAAATCAAGAAATGCACATCGAGAAATGTCATACTTTCCACACAAGAAAAATAACGAAGATATTTTGCATTAAGAAATTGAAGCCTATGTTTAGATTTTTTTTTTTTTGTTTTTTTAGGATTTTTTTATATATAACTAAATATGAGGGGTGCCCAATCCAGTTACTGGAGATCCACCCTCATGCAAAGTTATGCTCCAACTTAAAATAGTTCTTTCTTTTTGTTATTTTGGACATGAAAATATGACATTTCTTCATAAGAGTCACTCAAAAACCTTCCCAAAGGCCTTAAGATCTCAGATTACTACTCCAGAGTTTCTACATAGAGAAATTTGGCATCAAGAGACCAGATTTTTGCCAGATTTTCCAAATGTTTAAAGGGTTAGTTCACCCAAAAATGAAAATTGTGTCATTAATTACTCACCCTCATGTTGTTCCAAACCCGTATGAATACAAATTAAGATATTTTTGATTAAATCCAAGAGTTTTCTGACCCTGCATAGTCAGCAATGCAACTGACACGTTCAAGACCCAGAAAGGTAGCAAGGACATCGTTAAAACAGTCCATGTGACATCAGTGGTTCAACCTTAATTTAATGAAGCTACGGCAATACTTTTTGTGCACAAAGAAAACTAAAATAACTTTATTCAACAATTTCTTCTCTTATATTTCACAAAAATATCTTAATTTGTGTTCTGAAGATGAACGACGGTCTTACATGTTTGGAACAACATGAGAGTAATTAATGACAGAATTTTCATTTTTGGGTGAACTATCCCTTTAACGCAACACTGAGGTCTAAAAGTTTAAATAGTTTTCAGTGGGATTTTTACATTACTAAAACCTGGTGAATCTTTTCTTTCACATTTGAAACAAACTACACTACAGTTTGACTGGTCTAAACCAGAGTGAATTTCCATACCTCTATACAGCTTGTGATAGCATGTATAGCTGGATGAATAAACAAGTGCAGCATTTACTAATTTTTACACAGAAAATGAAAGAACTTGTAAGACATCAAGACAGCCATATTATGATAAGATGAAAGTGATGAAATGAAAGTGATGATGGCCTCTAATTACAGGCAGTGCACAGTGGGAGAGAGAGACAGAGAGAGATCTGGGGTGACAGATAATGAGAAAAAGGAGAGAGGGAGAGACAATGAAGCGTGAAAATGCAGGTGGCAGGTGCGTGTCGCGGGTCTCACCAGCTTAGTGTTCTGAACCAGGGCAGGTGGTAAGAGTGATACACGCTGTAACCAATTGTGATGATCTCATGGAAGCACTTGATCTGAACACACAGCACCTGGGGAAGACGCACAGAGGACAATAAAAAAACCAACAGGCAGCCAACTAGCTCCACTCTGAAGTGTTATTTCTAGCTGTTTTTTAAAGCAAGAGTCCATCCTGTGTTTTTGCTGCTCTAACTGGCAGTCAGTACAGCTTATTCAATCTTTAAAATGTCTTAGATGGCATGATATAACAAGACCACATCAGTAATCAGAAAATATTAAAAATGAATCACCATTATGGAAATTTATTGTCTGTTCAATTTGAATAATTAATTTTGGACACTCTTCCACCTATTTTGGGATTTTAGATTACGTAACGCCAACTAGTGCTAAAATAGTTGTAAAATTAGATCACAGTAGCATTATTTTAGTATTATTTATATATTATTATTGTATTAAATAATAGCTTCATTTTAAAGTTTTAGTAATTTTGTTAGGTGTATTTGTGAATTTCTATTTAGCTTTAAAATATTTTTATTTCAGTTTTAGTTTGCGTAAATTTAGGACTTAAGGTCATTGCACACATTTTCGTCCGAAAATTTTCACGTTAAAAAATAAATACGACCTCACATTATGTCAATCACGTTCGTTTACACACTGCCTCCAAAACTTTCGTTCGTTATAAAAAAATTGGGATCGGGTTCGATTTTCTGTGTTTTTCGCATCCGTAGCAAGCATTTTGAGAGGTGTTTTGACAATTCAGAGCCACCATACAAGCGAACGTCAAAATCCAGAATGGTGATTGTCAAATTCATCCACTTCGTCTCGCAGCACAAAGCACTGTAAAGATCCTTACACACCGAGTTCACAGAAATTGGTGGTCTTCTTTTTAATATGTGGCTCTAGTATCACTAGCAAAGCATCAAACTGAGCCGCTGACATCCTGAAGTAAACTTTGAATCGCCCGTGACAATCCCGCTGCTCTTTAATAAGGAGGGGGAATCTCAGGATTGGATGGACCCAATATTTCCTTTCTTTTTCTCTTTTTAAGAAGCAAGAGGACAACAAAATCATCCTCACTGCTTGAAGACTCCATTTAGTACTGTTTTGCGAATTTTTTTGCAACTGATTAATTAATAAGCATCGGACTCGGTGTGCAATGATGAATTTTTAGGATAACGAATATGAAAAAACGCATACGAAAATTTCGGACTCAGTGTGCAATGACCTTTAAACTTCTTTCCAGTTAGTTGGCATGACAACATTTCTATACAATTCTATATATTTCCATATTTTATACTATTGATTAAAATGTTGTGAATCCTGAATTCACTTCAGCATCACAACATAATACTGAAAAACTATTGAGTGAGTAGTGCATATTTTTATACATAATAGTATAGATTTTTAATATTGTTAGCAGTTGTAACATGAAAATAATTGTAGGCTATAATATCTGAAACGGCCAGATTATGGAACAAAGTGGACACTGATTATTCAGAGACTACAGTGAGGTCTCATAAATATATCTGCAGGCCTGCCTGAACATAACCAATTCATCAGCTCAGCTGAGTAATAATGTTTAATAATGTCAACAGAATAAAAAAAAAAAAACATCAGTACTCATCTGTCATGTGTAAAAGAGCAAAAGAGACAATATCTAGTAGTATTTAAGTCTTAAGTGAAAATGTCTGTTGGTGTTTACAACAAGAGAAAATACTCACAATCATCATCAGCACCATCGGACCGAGATAAATAATGATAAAGAAGAAGGAGATCATAGCCAGCGTGAGGATACCCCTCACCCACCAGTTCTTCCATCTGCAGGAGAGACAAACACATTAACGCAAAGCATATTGGGTGGAAATATAATCTTCCTAATGCGAGGACTAAAAGCTCCGGTGGCCTTTTTATTGAATGAATCATCTGATGTTCACAGCAACATGCCAATAATCTGCTCTGGACGCTTTATACACACTTTTTATCTCATGTCACATGCAAGTGTGTTCTACTTTACTGAAGAGTAATTTTAATCATAGATTTAGAGATGCTTACCGTGAGGAAAGGCCAGAGAGGGCTTTGTTGAGAACCTCTGGTGTGTCATCGGCAGGAACGGGAACCTCAGGAACCCCAGAGTCTGACTTGGTCTCATTGTCCGAGGCTCCATCTCTCTCCTTGCCCTCTGTTTCAGAGCCCTGGAGACAGTTGAAGAGAAAAAATAAATACAAAAGGGATGAATTAATCTATCAAAATAGACATTTGTTCACTTATAATACTGTTTTACAGTTTGGGATCAGTAGGTTTGGGAATCGAAAATCAATTCCAATTCCAGAATCGAACGCTTAAGGTCAGGAATTGGATACTTGTAAAATTAAAATTTCAATTGCTGTGTGCGCATCTTTTTTTTTTTTGGGTGGCGATTTGTTTTTGAATCATTCATTCAAGAGATTATTTCAAAAACACTGATTCATCCAGTAATGAAATACTAACTGAATCATTCATTCATAAATTCCATGAGATTTTGTTTAGTTGTCTAATATTTTTCTTCAGAATTGTGAGAGAACCACAGCCTCCATTAAAAAAAAAAAAAAGTCTCAATTTATCCAGAATCGTGCATTTTGCACACAAACAGCTCTTACTAGAGTCCAATTTTATGTAGCTGGCTGATTTTTTTCAGCAAATAAATGTTTAGCACAAAGAGACAGAATAAATATGTTTGATTTCTAAATATTTGACTTTTGACAATTTTTTTTTGACAATTTTTTTTTAACCACATTGAAAACGAAACCGGGAATCGATCAGCAGAATCGAATTTGGAATTGGAATTGATAAAAATTCAAAGTTTTTTTAAAATAAGAAATTAATACTTATTTTCAGCAAGGATGCAAAAAAGATTGTCAAGAGAAAAAAAAAAAGTTCTCTAAAAAATACCTCTAAAAAAAAAAAAATGTATCAGGATTTCAACAGAAAATATGAAGCAGCAGAAATGTTTTCACCATCGATAATAATAAGAAATGTTTTTGAGCACCAAATCAACATATTAGAATGATTTCCGAAGGATCATGTGACACTAAAACTTGTAATGATGCTGAAAATTCAGCTTTGCCTTCACAGGAATTAATTACATTTTAAAACATTAAAATAAAAAGCACCTTTTAAATTGCATTCGTATTTCACAGTATTTCTGTTTGTACTCTATTTCCGAGCAAATAAATGCAGCCATCTGTTTCTAACAGGCCTGTGTGTCTAAGTACAATTACAAACGACCTGCCTGCTTCATCCCCATAGCAACAGGCTGTCATCATCAGATGGTGCTGCACCAGTTGGTCGAGCTGTTACGATTGTTCCAGAAACCTCTTTCTATCCATCTGACATAAATAATTTGGATCTGATTACGAAGCGCACCCTGAAGCTAACGTACATTTACGGCTGACACTCATCTGCCAGCAAGAGCTACGGAAAGATCCAGGGTTTCCATGGAGACGGACTACATCCTGAAATTCAAGATGCCAGAGTTAAAAATACCCTCCTCGCACCTCCCACCTCCTCCCCCGTCTCTCAAATAGACCGCAAATAGCTCATCAGGAACTGAGGACATCCCACTCTTCCTAAGAGAGAAATTTTCAGACTTCTTGACCCACACTCAGGGTATGAGCAACACTTTGACGAAATTGGCTGACGGCAGCGTTAGCCATCTGGAAACGTGGAATTCCCCGACAAACATAACATCAATGACAGTCTACAAAAGAGATGAGTGATGTAAGCGTGTGTTAAATTTGTCACATTCATTAAAAATGTAATGCCTGACTGTATTTGGTGTTCAGGCAGGGAAAACACATCAAATTTGCACCAAATCTCCCAACATTTGTATACGATTGTCACATTTCGCCCCTAGTGGCAGCTGCAGTAAATCTTCATGTAAATGAATGATGAATGCATGAATATATACACAGTTTTGGGGAGTGACTAGTAACATGCAACGGAATTATGTAATTTAATTACAAAATAAATGTAACTGTAATCTGATTCAGTCAAAATAATTTTTTAATTAAATTACTATTACTTTTGAAAATGTAAACATTTGATTTCTTTCCCTAATCGCATTGACGTCTGTAAAATATGAGATAATCAATGTTTCAGGAGTTTAGGACACAGAATAGGACACATGCTTATTTGATAACCGTTCTACTTCTTATTTAGGTTTATGTATATGCTTTATTTTTTAAATTCTTTTTTAAACTCTTTTTTTTAAATCATTGGTATCATAGCTTTTAAACAATATCTTGTTATGATTTTAAATCTGTATTTAACCTCAGAACAATCTCAAAGTAAAAAGAGGTGCTAAAGTCTGATTTTTTTTGGTGGCTGTGCTTCAAAATTTCATTTTTGTAACCTTAATTTAAGTGAAGGATTTTGAAAGTAATCAGTGTTGAGTACTACTGTTGAAAACATTCATTAGAAATTTAGAAAAGTAATCAAAACGTAATCAAATGTAATCAGTTACATTACTTTAATAAAGTAATTGAAATAGTTACACTACTTATTACATTTAAAATAGGGTAACTTGTACATTTCCAAAGTAACCTTCCCAACACTGTATATCCACAGAGAACAACTGACTGCCAATACATCTGAAAGAAAAACATAGCAGGTTTTCTAGCGCTAGTCAACATAAATAATTATTTTATTCTAAAATAACTATTTCACAAATAATTTTTCATAACCACCCATTTTAAAGAAAGTGTGTTTAAAGAATAACATTTTAGTGGAAAAATATTCCTAATTCTCACTTTGTTCTATGAATTTCATAGGTTTTATTAGAATACACCACATTTGCTCTGGCTGTCACAAACGGTCTCAATTTACTTTTTTTAAATGAAATCTGAAAATTCCTAACTCCACACAGCTCCCACACTCTTTGAAAATTAACGACTTCTGGTCTGCCGTTTGTCAGTAAAAAGGCAGTTTAACTTCCATACACATATCACACCTGTACATCCCCCTTCTAATTTCAGCTACATTCTAGTCTAACAGGTGCGTGAAATCAGGCATACAGCCACACAACCTCCCTAGACAAACATTTACAGTAGAATGGGCTTTACTAAGGAGCTCAGCGACTTTCAATGTGCCAGTACCATAGTATGCCACCAGTAAAATTATTTGGTCAGCTGTAATTTACCTAACCTTATCCGGTACAAGAATTTACCTAACCCAGGGTTGTCCAATCCTGCGCCTAGATGGCCATTGTCCTGCAAAGTTTAGCCAGAGATTGTCTTATTATTGGGAGATATGAGGGTCTATATTACTTACCATTGTAGAAAACATAACAATCAACTTGGACATGTGTGCCTTGATAACCAATCACAGCCTTGATGTCATTGTATTTCAAACAGAGTTGTGTGACAGTCAATCGTTGTTTATGGATACTACAGAAATGAATGAGAAGTGCCATAAACTAAATCTTACCTGTCACAAAAAGTCTATGATTTCTCTTATAAAACTGCATTTTTTTGGTGTAAACTCTAAAAATAGTTCAATTCAAAACTATTGTTTAATGACAAGATTAGCCGATAGGCTGTCAGTTCATTAAATGATAAGCTGTTTCCTCAATAAAACTGTTTATTCAGCGGAGTGAAGCCTCTCCTCCACTGACATCCATTAAAAAAACGGCCTCTGGTCTCCTTCCCTGCGTACCACCAACAGAGCTGGAATACAGAGAAATCCTGGACTTTCTGCGAGGGGACTTTCTTTCGTTCATTTCTATAGTATCTGTAAACAGCAACTAACTGTTGCACAACTCTGTTTGAAATTCAATGACGTCAAGGCTGGAATGTTAGCATTAGAAATTATGCTTTTTTTGGCTGAAGGTTGCAGGCTTGCCTTCCAGTGGCTTTGGTTTTGCTCCAACTCCAATTAAACACACCTGAATCAGCTAATCAAGGTCTTACTAGAAACTTCCAGGCAGGTGTGTTGAGGCAAGATGGAGCTAAACTCTAAACCCTCCAGGACACCCCTGACCTAACCCTAACCGGACAGACGAGAGCCTGACAATATTCAAAACTCATCTCTTCCATGAGCACTTTACTGCATCCTGCTTTATCCCTCCTTCTTGTAGCTTGTACAATGTTTGAATCTTTGTACTGTTATTACCTCCCTCTGATGAATCACTTGTATTTCTCATTTAAAAGTCACTTTAGATAAAAGTATGTGTGGACAAACGTAAATGTAAAAGAATTTGACTAGCCTGCACGAAGAACAGACCTGAACGCCTTTGAGATGGACTGAAACAACAACTAACAACAGGGAAGCTGTTATAGCAGTAAATTAACTATTAACGCCCATGGTTTTGAAAACAAGCACATATGGGTGAGGTGTCCACATACTTTTGGCCACGCAGTGTACTTCATCCAAAACTCAACAGGGACACGGTGTCTTTTTCTATTTCATTACAATGGCATAGTTTAGACTAATGTAATAAACTCAGCAGGCCTCTCTCGCCTCTCGAATTAATTCTTAAAATTCCTGAACTCTAGCAGCAACATAAATACAAATTTGTGCAATATCTTGGGAGATGTGTTAAAACACCAATGTTTGGTGAATATACAAGTTTGGAATAACATGAGGTGAGTAAATGATGACAGAATTGTCATTTCTGAGAAAATATCCCTTTAACATGAATCAAATATGACTGTATTTCATTAAAGAAAGAAAATATGACATGACATGTGAGACTATTGTTTTTTTGTTTTTTGTTTTCAGAAGAAAAATCGGAGAAACAGGAAATATGTAATGCCTTGTTTCAATAATTCAATCAATTCGCAATGCACAAAAATGATAAAAACTATCCTCAAAATTATATTTTGCTCTGAAATATGTCAGATTATAGAAGCAAAATGAGTTGCAAACTTTCATTCTGACTTTAAATACCAAATATACAGACACTAAACTGAAAAAAAAAACATATATGGTTAGAGTCAGAAGTTCAGAACATGATCACATTCAGTCCATTTGCCTGACCGCTGATATGCGAATGAAGGCAGCACAAGGTTTCATTTGCATGATCAAGTATTAGGTCTTTGTGTTTCATATGAAAAATGAATCTATTTAGCATAATGTGGGCACTGTCATTACACTAGCAAGCATAGCCACACTTACACACGCCTGGGTTATTCTTTCATCACTCCAGCATGTTGGCAGCACTAAAGATAGAAGAGGCTGTAGTGCTTATTTCTTCTTTTGAAATAAATTTATAATACAACATGGCATGCAGAAAGGAAGTCATATGGTGAACCTCCAAAACTGAATGACCAAAGAAAATTCTCAGAAACTATTGACCGTGCATGCTTACAGATAAAGGCTGCACGTAAGACAATTTACCCAAGAATTCTTTACTGTAGTTCTTTCAACAACATTATCACATCCTACTGATAAAAGCTGCCTCTCTATATACAAAAAAACGTGGATAAATACAAAAGAGCACAAATCTGTAAAGTATCCACAAATATTTGCTATTAACTTAGAATAAGTCATTCAGATGAGTCTTGTTTATATACCGTGATCTTGCTGTAAGGTTTGCCTACAGGTCAAGACACTTGACACATGAATGTTGACTCACCCATCCACCCACATCTCTCTCAGTCTCCATGTTTTCTATCTTTATATCTACACAGCATGAAGATCAGTCCAACTCTGCTCAAAGCACAGCTCGTCCTGAAGAGTTTAACCTCGCTGTCCTGAACTGAACTGAACAGAGAGGGATTGTTCAAGACACTTAACTTTATTTCAGCAACATAGCAACTGCTAGAAATACAATGAGGCCTTATAGTGTTTTGTTTTGTTGGGACACAGTGAGAAAACCTTCAGTCCATAAGAAGAAGGAGAGGAGGAACCTCAGAGCCCTGATGATGCTCAGACTCTCCTCTAGCTGTAATCTGCTATATTACACTCTCACGAACGCTAGAAAATACAATCATTTATCAAGACAAAGCATTAAAAGCTGCTTTCGTGCAGCGACAGGACACTTGCTGGCCAGATACAGAAACACAACGACCTATGATCGATTTTTCTGTCTCTCTTCATGTATGACAGCATGTAGCTCAAATGATAGCCGTAACAACATGCATCTCTTCACATCCTTTTCTTCATTCGTTACCTTATCCTCCGAGTTTTGATGCTGCAGTTCTTTATCCGTCGCTCCTCGGTGGCGTAAATCTGTCATGGTCGGCTCGATTTGTTGGAAATAGAGGCCTGATGAAGCAACAATCCTCGGAGGTCGCTGTTCGTTTTCAATGATTGTTATTGGGACGGGAAAGAGAGCGACTGCGCATGCGTGCGCCGAGAGAGAGAGAGCGAGAGCGAGAGCGAGAGAGAGAGAGAGAGAGAGAGAGAGAGCGAGAGAGAGAGAGAGAGAGAGGGAGAGAGAGAGCGAGAGAGAGAGAGAGAGAGAGAGAGAGAGGGAGAGAGAGAGAGAGAGAGCGGGTAGAGCGCCATCTAGCGGCCAGTAATGAGAAGACAGACAGACGGATTGATAGGCGGATGATGGACATTTATGGAATTTACTAGCCTATAATAAAAGCAGACTGTCAAAAGCAATTTATTAATTTAGATTTGTAGGGCAAAATCATAGTTTGATTTTTTTTTTTTTTTTAGAAATTAAAAACTGTTAAGTAATGTAATCAGAATTAATACATTTTTTCCTTGATTATACATTTCACACACCTTCATTATTCATCATAACCTACAGGCTAACTGAACAGAATTTATAGTCTACAGCTATTATGACAATTACGAAGAATATAACTTTACATATAATTCATGTAGGCTAATAGAACTATTTAGCTCTACATTTCTGTTTGATTTGTCTGTCGTTATTAAGTTAGGATAAAAAATATTTAAAAAAAGCTGTAAAATACACACATTTACATATACAATCAGATTTGGAATTTTACATTAATGGTACATTTTGCAAAGATAGAATTTATTTAAAATAATGTATTGTATTTAGTACCTTGTAGAAGTCAAATAACAGTTTAACCGTTAGTCGGTGTCTCGATGTCTCCTTTTCATTATGTTCAATATTTTTATTTACTTCTCCAAATAATATATTATGTATATAATAAATAATATATACTGAACATGCTAAACACACATCTTTATCATTTAGATTACATCTTTGACTAATGCATGCCTCTTAAGGCTTCCGTGAGCTGGTCGTGTGATCTCAATATAATGGCCACGATGAGGGGCGACCTACCTTATCTAGAGTAAAACTGATTTCTTTAAGTGTTTAATAGTTTAGAACATTCAAACTATTCATTTCTGTAGATGTGAAACTGTTTAAAGCAGAAAAAATACTTAGTTTACTCATAATTTTCATTAACGTTGTGTGACGAATTATATCACAAGATGATGTATTTTAAGTAAAAAAAAAACTAAATAATAAAAAAAAAAACACCTGACTGCTGCTTTTCACCATAGACTGCTTTTCACTCTTCAGTTCTAAATATCAGAGGAAACACTGCCATCTACCGGACATGCGCATAAACCACACCTACAGGATCCTTACCTGCTCAAGTAGACTCAACTGGCAAAATTCCTACTAATGTACTAATGTAAGTTGCATGCCACGAGCAACTTCTTTTGCTAACATATAAAAGCTGTCTGTTAATATTTTTCATTTGTGGTTCATCTTATCATTTAGATTTGGAATTTTACATTAATGGTACATTACTATACCTTAGAGAGTATAGTGACAGAAAATGTAGACGTAAGTTAACTTCCTAAAAGGTTTTTTTTCTCATTAAAATGTTTTACCCTTAAAGAAGTGAATACATTTAAAAATCTGTATGTTTAAAGTAATATACACTCAAATGAGATGTGGACTTTAGCTACATCAGTAGCCTAACAACAGCAGCCAGAGAAAGATAAACAAAAATTACTTATTGTCAAAAGGCCTCCTGAAATATTAGAAACATTTAAAGAAGACAGCATAAAGTAATACAGACATTAGCGGAAATAGGCACAGATATGATCATTTGTTATTGATCATTGTGTTGAAAATGTCAAATATTGTCAGTGTCTTAGATAAATAGATTTGAGATGTTTTATGTACATATATTTATTGAATAGAAAACTGAATTTTGTAGTGCATTAACTTATGAAATATCTCATTAATTTAAAGAATCAATTAATTTAAAAAATAGACATTTCTATTCAAAAACAAAAATAAAATATGCAAGTACAAATTATTATATTAAACATGAATTAAATTATTAGACTACAATAATTACAGCTGACAAAGCAGTATTTTTGTTAAATGCTTCAAGTACCACTGGAAGTAACATTTTAGTTTTTTATTTTTCTTATTATATGCAATTCTTGGAGTTTTCACATTCAGTTTTCAGAACCTTGGACATTTCCAATATTTTCAATCTCATTCCCTCCATATCTGTTTGAACTGAGCCTTTTGGAGTTAAAAGTGGTCCAGAGTGTTTTTTTTTAAGCACGTGAAGTCCTGCAGATCTATTCTATTTTCCACAGAAGACAAACTGTAGGTGTATCAGTGTTCAGAACAATTTTGGCGCTAGTCTCTTTGCTTAGCCCTCTTGCAAACTGGTTGCTGCCATATTCCTTTGACAATATTAGAACATTTTCACAAAATGGGTTTCCAACAGTAGTTTAAGTCCCATTCTCAGTCTCTATAAGAGCTGTCAATCATTTTTGTCTGTCTTTAGCACCAGTCAAACCTCTGTCCCACCATTCTGAAAAAGATTTGATTGGGAACTCGCAGGTAGCGGCAAAGCTTCTGGAAAGCCTCGTTGCTAAGCGGTGCATGGGGTCTTCCTTTAGACTCATCCAGGCACTTGTCGTGTCCCGCAGACAGCATACAATAAAAGCCCTTAGTGACGTTAAAGTAGAAATTGTCTGGCTTTATCCGAGGTGGAAGTTCCAAAAACGTCTCCGTCTTCTGCAGCTCAGGGAACGGATTCCTAATCAGTGCCTCTCCATCCACAATGTGCATCTGCTCCCTGGGAAAAAGCTCCAGCCATCTGGCAAGGTGCTGGTAGTAAAAACTCCTCTGAAGGGCCTTGTATTTGGGGTTGATGTGTCCTTGAGACAGCAGCAGCTCTTCGAGTGGTTGGTATGGCTTGTTTTGCTGAATTCGGTTATGGAGGACTTGTGTGTAGTCTGATACAAGTCTCTCTGCAGGGTCACGAACGATCAGCAGCAGTTTCACAGCTGGATTCGTGGCCCATATCCTCTTTGGGGCCAGTGGTGCTGTGAAGTAGCCAGGGGTCTTTTCCACCGTCAGCTGCCCAGGGAGAGTGACGGGCATCTGGGCGAGATACCAGTCCAGACCCCTCCGAAAATTTTCATCCAGGTTGAAGTAGTGGATCTCGTTCTTGGCTACTTCCACATCTGGATGGAGGTTGAGCATCTCCAGCAGGGCCCTGGTGCCTCCTTTGCGCACCCCGATGATTATGGCTCCTGGCAGGCGTTGCAAAGCCGAGGCATTGGAAGTTCCAGAAGGGGACGCTGAAGTCACTGAGGTCAGAGAGGCTCGGAGCTCATGTAGACAAACAAGCAGCTGTGCCTGGAGCAACAGCAGTAGGATCAAAGCCAGGAGGAGCGTCCAAAACATGGCGTCAGTCCAGTCAGGTCAAGGGCGGCACGCAAACCAACACCTACAGCTGGAGATCTGGCCGATTTGTGCTGTTTCGTGAAGTAAATTTCTAAAATAAAACAAGAAAAAGAAAGTGCAAGGAAATTAATTATCTTTGAGAGAAAATAAATAGTAACATCCACAGGAAAATATTCATTATTCATAGCATTAATCATGCATTAAAAATCCTAAAATATATCAAATGTTCATTGTAAGGCAACTAATATGACAAATAGATGTAAAACATATGTTAAAACAACAGCAGCAGCAGGGCACGAGTGTACTTCCTCAGTGTGATTTAATTAACAGAATTATTAAAACACAGAGAAGAAACACATTAAACATTCATGAACAATAGTGCCTCAGAAATCTCCCTGGGTAAATTTACTCATCCCAATCCCACCGCCGTCTCACTGCTGTCCTCTAGTGCTCACTATTACAGAAATCCTCAATAATGAGTCACACACTGGAGTTAATAGCCCAGTTATTCAGAACAAGAATAAGATTTACTCGTAACACTATAATAAGGTCCCATTAGTTAACGTTGTTAGTTAATAAAAGTACAAAAATTCATTGTTAGCTGAAATCCATTAAACTATATTAACAGATACAATTAACATTAAGATTAATAAACACTTTAGAAGTATATTGTAGCTTTAGAAGTATCGTTGTTAGTTCATGTCAAAATTAACAAATGGAACCATATTGTAAAGTGTTACTGATTTATCGAGTAACTCCCTTGTGAAAAATAAATATACTAAAATGTATTTGAAATACATTTATTGCATGATAAGTATACTACAAATACATTTACATATTTACCCACTTAATAAAAATACCCTGTAGTTGTATTTTTGGTAGACTATACTGGTATATTTAAAGTCTGCTAAATTGGAACAACTAATTTTGTATTTAATGCACTTTAATTGTGCGTAAGTAGTGATGAAGTCCAACTAAAGGTATACTGAAATATATTTGATTTTGCTAAAGTGGAACTGTTGCAAGTGTACATCAGGTACACTTTAAATGTCTTGCATTTAAAGGTTGATATTATTCAAAGATCATACAATCCTGATCAATAGTGACATTAAAACACATTTTAGGCTTAATATTAAGAAATATGCACTAGTACTCCAGATTGGAGTTTAATTATAATTTTTATATCAGTAAGTCTCAAACGATATGTCAGTAAATATGTTAATAGATTTGAACTAAACTTAGTATGAAATGAATGTATTTTAAATATATTATTATAGGGCTATCATAGTAGTTTAATTACTTCACAAGTGGGTGAAAAAAACCGATTATGAAAACTGTAAGAATGTAAAAGTAGAATGGTGAATGTTGTTGAGAATGATCCTCAGGATCTAATAAGAAATGGTTGTGAGTTCTGAAATTTAAAAGTGTATTGCCGAATTTGCTGTATTTCATTGATTGCAACTCTCACATTACATGTAACATAAAGATAGTTCATTAGGATTTTTAAAGATTTTTATTCTTCAGATTGAAAACAAAAATATGCAGTCTGTCATCACAGCTACTAAATCTGATGCAATGGTTACATATTTGTCTTTTTAGTGCAAGTTCTACAAAAAAATATAATAGTTGTAATCTTCAAAACTCTTTAAAAACTTCTTAGAATAAAAAATAAAAAATTACTCACAACTGTGTCTAAACATCATTTGAAAAGTGGTTGTTTATTGCAGAACATCCAGTCTGCTCTTTTCCATACAATGAACGCGAATAGTGACCACGGCTGTCATGCGTGATTTTTCAACCTAAATTTCACTGTCTTCCTCACACAAACTTATCAAAAGGCTTCAAAATACTTGGAATGAAGTGTGCAAATTATATAGACTATTTTTATGACCCTTTTATGTTGCTTGGTCCACTTTCGTTGTATGGTAGTTATGAACTTCAGGCAAACTCCTTTTGCGTTCAGTGGAAAAAAAATAAAAATAAAGCCATGCATATTTGGAACAACACAGAATTTTCAGAAATTTCATCTTTGAAAGAAAGTGAAAATAACTAAAGGATATGATAACGGATGCAAGTGGCTGATCAGGACAGTTGGCCACATCATTTCTGACCTCTATCTCCTCTAAAATGATTCAGCTATGTTTAGTCACCTCGCAGTTGTGATGTTATTGCACCCTGCTGCTGCCGCTGGAGTCACGGGTTATTAATTTGCTCCTCATCTAGTTTTGAGCAGTCAGCCTTTGTAAACGAGCTGTGGTGTTGCTCTGTACGTTGTATAATTACACAGTTGGGAGTAAGTGTCGAGCCCTGTGGTCTTGCCACTCCTGCTTCGGCGTCAGCGTCATCATTACTGCTAAGCATCATCAACTCTGCCATTACAGACCTGAGTGTCTGTCTAATGTCTCCCACTTTATTCCCTCATCTCACAGCTTTAATCCTCAGAATGTGCTGCTCCTGTTCCTCGGGTTATGTTGTCTGTCGGTGGTGACAAATGTAGTCACATAACATAAGAAAAGAATACATTTACCAGGAGATTTTCAGTATTGCTGTCTTTATAGTGACATTTTCTGGATTGTGCTGTATGCATGAACAGTGAGCCATGGGGTATTGGCGTTTTTCAGAAACAGAGCAGAAAGCTGTGTGTCTGTTTTGAGTCTTTGCAATATGTGATATTAGTTTTTGTTCCAGTTGACCGGCAAAATGGTAACATTCTTTTTCAAAGAAACCTCTTATATGCTCACCAAGGCTGCATTTATTTTGATCAACAGTATGGTAGGAATAGTAATATTGTGAAATATTATTACAAATTAAAATAACTGTTTTGTTATTTAATATATTTTAAAATGTAATTTATTCCTGTGCTGGCAAAGCTGAATTTTTCAGCAGTCATTAGTACAGTCTTCTTCAGTGTCACATAATCCTTCAGAAATAATTGTAATACGGTAATCTGATGCTCAAGACAAAACATTTTTTTAGTATTATTCTCATTGTTGAAAACAGTGCTGCTTAATATTTTTTTGTGGAAAACTTTGATACATTTTTATTTTCAAGATTTTCTGATGAATGAAAAGCATCTACAGTATTTGAAATAGAAATCTTTTGTAACACTGTGACAAAATAACTTTACTGTCACTTTTGATCAATTTAGTCCATACTTGCTTAATAAAAAAAAAAAAAAATTTAAAAAATACTGACCCCATGAGAGTACACCCTTTAAAGTAAATTGAAAGAGAAATTTGCTAGATTTACAAGTGTTAAATAAAAACATAAATACATCATTAACTGTAAAATGGTTAAAATGGCACCACATACGGATCATCGTGTTTTTTCTTTATTTTATTTAGATGTGACAGAACTTTGATGGGTAATAATGATGTGAAAGTTATGGGTGAGTTGTTTGTTCGGTTTTCACTAGTTCGACCCATTCAGGATACGTGGACTGTTTGTGATCATGATAGGGGGCTTTATCAGATTAGCATGATAACCGTGGTGACTTGGAGGCACTGCTTCCTCTGGTGTTTTATGATTGCTGATTCCATTGCCTCAAAGAAAAAAACAAGGAGTGATCTTCATTCTCCATCTTATGAGAATACATAAGTATTGCATGAGTTGGCAATTTCTTATCAATTCTAGTGCTGTCAAACGATTAATCGCGATTTATCACATTCAAAATAAAAGTTTTTGTTTACATAATATGTAAAATGTGTGTGTACTGTGTATATTTATTATGTATATATAAATACACACACATGCATGTATTTAAGAAAAATATGTTATGTTTATATATTAAATATATTTATAAATAATATAAATTACATGAATATACATATATGCATATTTATATATACATATATTTTCCAAATATATACATGCATGTGTGTGTATTTATATATGCATAATAAATATACACTGTACGCACACATAAATTATGTAAACAAAAACTTTTTATTTTGGATGCAATTAATCGTTTGACACCACTAATCAATTCGTACAATCTGACTTGTACGAAAATGTATGATTTGTACATTAAACTTCATTGTGAAGGTCCATCCCTAAACTTAACCATCAGGGGGCTTGAGCAGTACAAAAATGTACAAATGAGATTATACAAATTCATATGAATTTGCAACCAGCTCATCAAATCGTAAAATACTTGCAAATTGTCGTGAGACTATGTTGCCAAACCACTCCTGATAGACACAAAATGTCTTATAGGGATCTATAGTGTGTGTTTCATCTTTATCAGAGATTCACAGACCTACTAATTGAGACAGACTTTCAGTTCGTTTACTCTCAAGCAAACAAAGCCTGTCTCCTTCTTTCTCTTTCTCTCTCTCTCTCTCTCTCTCTCTCTCTCTCTCTCTCACACACACACACACACACACACACACACACACACACAAATTCTGTAGCTGAGAACAAAAAAACGCATCTCTAATATACACACCCTCCACTGTCACCTCACACTGTGCAGTATAATCCTCTTTCCTGAATGCCATTGCACACCAAAAGAAAGCCCAGTGACGCGCACACACACACAGACACAAACCTCTGTTGATTTTCTTACACATTTTTGCATTTAGGCTCCCTCAGCTTAGTGCAAACTTAGTCTCGCTTCTGTTTCCAGCATGCAATAATCCTGCACGTGGCTGTACGTGCCCAGCAGACTTACTCTTGAACACAATCACAAGACAAGCGCACACACTCACGCAGATATGTATATAAATACATGCACGTACTACAAGAGTGTTGGCCTCTAGTAAAAGACAAAAAGAGGACCTGTGGGGAATGAGATCAAAGGACTTTCTGTCATGTATTAGCATTTTATCTCAGTTCCCGATCTGACTGGATTGTTCAGAGCTCAGTAGCATCAAGCATGTCCAATCCATTTAGTCACCTTTCTTTGGTGTATCTTAGAAAATACTGATAAGCTGAAAAGCTGAAAAGCTGATAATAAAGGTGGTACAATAGAAGGCCAGTAGTTGTACAGTACAGTATATACAGTAGTCAACATTTGAAGTGGATTAAAAAGGTTAATCAAAGTTGTCCTAAGACAAGAACGCATTTTGGTTTTTGGACAATTTTGATGAAAGGTTTTGATCCACTTCAAATGTTGACTAGTGTAGATGGTGCAAAGTGTCATAAACACAAAGAAATAACACCATCAAGGTAACACACATGACATTAGAATAGAATAGAATAGAATAGAATAGAATAGAATAGAATAGAATAGAATATGAAGAAATAGATGTAAATATCTATTTTTAGAGATAGGATATCCATTTTTATAGATCTAAAATATAATATATTTTTATTGATCTAAAAATAATGTGATATGAAACACCAAATGTACATTACTGATATTGGAATGTCTTTTTACTGTTCTTCACCATCAATTATATGGTAATTAATAGTTTTTACTTGCAAAACCCACAAGAATGACAGTATTTTACTGTAAAATTTTATACAGTGTAATGTTAAACCATTTACAATTTTTTCACATATGGTTTCACATATGGTAAAGTAGCTTACAGATCTTCACAGCTTTGTGTTTACAGAAACAGAGCATGTTTGCAGGTGCAAATGGTTTACTTTTTTGTCATGCAGCTGTCTTCAAATTAACACTTTTGAATTTCCGAGTTCTTTTTCTCAGAGGTTAAAAAAAAAAAAAAACCCTGGGAAACATCCCTTTTTTATTTAGTTTACAAAAAAAGTTCCTAAATCAGATGTCTGAGATTTAGCAGTATTATTTTTTTAGCCATTTGTTAAAAATGCAAACATTTCAGAAGATGTATGTGAAGCATGTGGCTGTGTATTGTAAACATGAGAAGATTTGCGTGTTTTAGATGATTCAGCAGCTTATTTGTCTCTCACTGACATATGCGCACAAAGATACACCAGTCCTACAGGGAAAAGCCAAACGACTTTCAAGATTTTGCCAAGATTTCCTCCTCTTCCTCTTAAGTGAATGCAAATAGAAAATGAATGAGAGGATTAAACAGTGTCTGAGAGGATGCGATTGTCTCTGTCGCTGGACTGAAAGAAACACGGAAAAAATGTGCAGAAAGTGTCCCTTTGGATGCTTCTGAAAGATCTCATTCAATCTGTCCAATAGACACTGACCTTCAGTATAAATCTGCTCAGTTTTTAGCACACGGACGCCCCGCTAAGCCTCAAATTAGTCTCTTCATGAACCTCCCTGCACCCCACCCGTCTCTCACTCTTCCTCACTTCCATCTCTCTCCATCCCTCCCTCCTCTCCCTCGTTCTCGCTCTCATTTGCACTTGAAGATCTGGGTCAATCGAATCACACACTCTACAGCCCCCTCTGGTCTGCATGTTCCTCGCATTGATAATGAGGAGTGTGTGTATGGGGGGGGGTTTGGGTTGAATATGTGTTTGGGTTTGGGGGGGAGGGGTGGTCTGGTACCAGCAGAGGGAGGGGGAAGTATGAGGGGGGCTTCACTCTAATTAAAGAGGTTGTTGGCATGGAGAACATGGCAACATTATTGGCATGAAAATGTGTCTGCATCTTGTCAGGTTTAGCAGCTACTTCGTGACTAGCACTCTTATCGTACAGTACAAATTCAGCATGTGGAGGAAAGAATAGAGAGCAAAAGTTAAAAAAGAGGATGATGGAGAAATAATACAGACTGATATATGTGTTCATTTACAGTCATGTCTGGCTTTGGTTGTTGTCAAAAATCATATAGATTGTGTCTAGTGTTGTTCAGTTTGTATAGTCATAAAGCCCTGTGGATTGCCATTTTTATGGGTTCTCTCAGGAATTTCTAAAAGTTTCAGAATAACCGTTTTAAAATTATTTTTTCAAATAAATGCTGTTATTTTGAACTTTATGTTCATCAGCACAATTCTATGACTAATGTACCACAGTTTCCACAAATTATTCAGCCACACAACTGTTTTAATATTGATAATAATAAGAAAGGTTTTATGAACTCTAAATCAGAATATTAGAATGATTTCTGAAGAATCATGTGACAGAATACTAACGGCTGCTGAATAGCTTTGCAATCACATGACAAAATAACATTTTTAAATTTATGAAAATGCAAAGCAGTTATATTAAATCATAGCAACATTACACGTTTACTGTATTTTTGATCAAATTGGTGAGCACGAGATGATTTGCATGAACATAAAAAAATCATGCCAGCCCCAAACTTTCACACAGCAGTGTATGTACTTGACAAATCGTTGTAGTCCTAACGTTAGCAATTTGCATTTAGCAAAAGCACACAAAAATGCTCTTCTGAATATCCAACAGAATGATTTCTAACAATATTACCACACGAAAAGCTATGAAGAGAGCTAGCAGTTTTCTAGTCATTTCTGTGGTAAACATTATTGAAGAGACAAAATTTCCCGAGTTACTATACATTTTGAAGCTGTTGTGTGCTTTTAAATCTTTCTAAAAGAGTTGCAACATAAGTACTACAAACAGCACTAGGATTGTGCTTGATGGATCTTAGCTCTATCAGCAACTTGTTAGCAACTTTCATTCTAAAACCACACTGAGAAAAAACGCAGTTCTAAAAATTCCAGAGGCGAATAAGCTTTCTAGGTTATCAGTATAATCGCATATGATTATGAGAATTCATGTAGACAGTAAATGTTTGTTCTTTCTCTCTCCTTTTCTCTCTCTGCCCTGCCGTGTGATTTTGATAGCTCAAAGGCTGTTGACTGAATTATGTATTATCATTATACATTTCAAATATATTAAGCAAAATCATTGCTGTGAGCCAACAGCCTTTGAGCTATCAAACTGTAATTTTCCAATTCGGTATGACAAGCAAATCATTCAGTGATTAGCAGTCTGGACTGTGCCACAGGGGGCAAGAGATCGGGTTAGTAGTTCATGTCAAGTGACTTGTGTTTGCCTTTCACTACAGGGGAAAGAATCTATCTATTTCCTGTCTCTGTGTGTGTGGGCAATATCAATAAGGCAGATTTGGAGGGAAGGGGTAAACATTGAGAGTCAGTGGTCACGTCGGCGGTAATCTGTCTCTCTGTAGGGGTGGATGGACAGATGGAGGTTAGACGGTTCTGCTCAATACAACTAACCAATTGAGCATGTGGACCTGACAGCTACTGCAGGGGCACGGCAGGCATGAGGGCTGAAATGACACATTTAATATGATTTCATGTTGTATAGGGAAAGAAAATCAATAAAAGAAAAGGGATAGAGGAAACAACATACCATGTTCTGTGCTTTAGGCTATGCACTAATGCTGATCAAAAGTTTGGGGTTTTTGAAAGACGTTTTTGAAAGAAGTCTTTTATGTTCACCAAGGCTGCACTTATGTGATCAAAAATACAGTAAACCAGTAATATTGTAAAGTATTATTACAATTTAAAAATAACTGTTTTCTTTTTAGTATATTTAAACATTTAATTTATTCCCGTGATGCATTGCTGAATTTTCAGCAGCCATTACTTCAGTATCACATGATGTTACAGAAAACTTTTTTTCTTACTATCAGTGTTGAAAACAATTTTGCTGCTTAATACTTTTGTGGAAACTGTGGTACTTTTTTATTTATTTATTTCTTCATATTTAAAAACATTTATTTGAAATATAAATAATTTGTAACAATGTGAAAGTTTTCACTGTCACTTTTAATGAATTGAATGCATCCTTGCTGAAGAGAAATATTAATTTCTTTCAAAAACAAAACAAAATAAATTACTGACCTAAAACTTCTGAATGGTAGTGTACACATTCTATTAAAATATGCAATAATACAACATTTTCTTGTCATTTCAGTGTCATTTAATTTCAGTTTGAGCATGTCATCAACTATACCGTTTTACTTCGTTTTATTAGAATGCGCTCATAGTTAAAGGGCTTGACCTAGAAAGTTTAAACTAGAGCTGAACGAGAGAAAGATGCGGAACTTCTCCTGACTGCAGATAATGCAATACGCTAATATTTATAAAAGTGAAAAAAGACTTACAGTATGACTAGCTCACTCAAAAATCACTATTCTGTCATCATTTACTCACCCTAATGTCATTCCAAAAGTGAACTAACTTTGATGACTTTCTTTCTTCTGCAGAACACAAAAGAAGAAAGTTCAAAGAATTTTGGTAACCATTCATTTCTATTGTAAGGACAAAAAGCAATTCTCAAATTATTTTTCTTTTTTGTTCCACAGAAAAAGAAAGTGATACAAGTTTGGAATTGCATGAGGGTGAGTAAATGATGACAGAATGTAAAATTTTGGGTGAATTATCCCTTTAAATATAGCATGCAAGTCATATAGACTGTTTTTTTGTGGTTCTTAATGCATGGTTTTTCCTTCTGGAGCATCAGTGAGCATTTGAACCTTCTGTAATAGTTGTATATGAATCCCTCGGTTGTCCTTGGTGTGAAAAGATGGATCTCAGAATCATACAGTCATTGTTGGAAAGGGTTCAAATGCACAAAAATGTTGCAAAACCATAGAATTTGTGGGACCTGATGGATTTTTCTGAGGAACAGCAGGCAGTCAGCAGGCAGTTTAACTGTTCAGGACAAACAAGGGACTCATGAACAACTATCACTAAAAAAAAAACAAAAAAAAAAAAAAACAAAAAGAAAAAACAGCTGTGGATAATTCAGGTAAGAACACATTATTAAGAGCACATTATTAAGAATTATTTTATCTTGTGGACTGTATGTAAACCTGTTTTATGTGAAATATTCAGGTCAGTACTAAATAAACATAACATGCATTTTGTATGATCCCTCTTATTTTGGTAAAATAATTAACATTTTGCAGATTCTGAAAGGGGGATGTAAACTTTTGACATCAGCTGTAAGTAAACGACAGAGTGTTTGGTGGAACTAATCATTTCAGAAATAACAGTGAATTCTTTCATTTTACAGTAGGTATGAAATGTATTAGCCAGCAACATCATGTTGGCTGTGAGGCATAACTACAGTCTACAGCTAGGGGTGATTCTCACACTCTCGTTAGTTTTAATCCACTTGTCTGGCGAATCCCATAATGGACAGATAGATAGGGTGTGTTTCTACAAAACAAACAGCGAGAGGGTGAGAATGAACTTGCGCCAAAAAAGTGTTTTTCCAGATTTGTCTTTGCAATTGGCAATTAATCCCTGGAAAGGAAGACGTTGTTTAGAGGCCAGATGAATGGAACTGTCAGTCTCAGAGCAGGTGGTTGTGCGTCTGCATGCGAGCTTGCCGTCTTTCAGCCACGCTGAAATCTCAGAAGTAACGTCTTTGGTTCTGCTCTTTGTCTCGCCTTGTGCTCGCGTTTCCACGCCAGGTTGTTGCTTTTGATTCGTCCTCAAATCCCCTCACATTCAAAGAACAGTGAAAAACATCTTCTTTGTAATTCTTTAAATGCTCACATGCTGAAAGGGCCTTGAGCTCACAACTATATCCTTCGCTTATGGATATGCATGCAGTGAATGGATGTGTTGTGCACGGAGGGATTTTTCTGCATCACTGCCTGTGTTTTTGTTCTTCTATATTGTGAGGGAACAGTGGTATTTGTGTGTGTGTGTGTGTGTGTGTGTGTGTGTGTGCGTGGACAAGAAAGGGGTCCCATCAGGCCCTGCTGTGTAATGCCAGGCAGTTCTGTACTTTGTGGGACATTTGGGATGCAGAAGATGATGTTATTTTTCTTGTTTTGCAGTGTGTTGGGTTTTCATACATATGTAGGGGAGTAGAGACCTCCACTATACTGTGGTGAGTAGGGATGATCTAATGCATAATTCTGTATAAGGATACACCAATGTGCGCTCGAAGATGCAGTTGAATTTGCTGTGCTTTTCCAGATACATGTATGTTTTGCAATGCTTTTGTCCCGTAGGAAAGAAATGAGATCTATTTGATGTCTTAGTTACAGTATTTCTTCTAGACAGTGATGAGATTAAATGGAATGCGAACGAAGACTTCGCTTAAGTCTGCTACTTAGATTTTACCCCAGACAAAAGACTCGTAACATCACATGTGTCTCCTCTAGAGTTTTAAAAGAGATCTCAACAATTAAGATTTCAATATGAAAGAGATTTCAGTATGAACTCAAATATTTATCATCATCAAAGTTTTCCAAATGTATTATACGAGCTATACCATATTATTCTGTTTGTGGACTACTCGAATCAATTTTGTTACATTAACTGAAAATGAGCAGGGGATTTATACAGGGGATTTATAGACTGGATCAGGAGAGTAAATTAGGGCTGGGAATTGCCATAGACCTCCCGATTCAATTCTACAACAACATTTTCTTGTCATTTCAATATACAGTACATTTATTTTGCGATTTACAGTATGTTTCTGTATGTTATAACTGCAATTCAGTGTTATAAAAAAAAATAAATAAAAATAAAACATTTCAACTTGTGAGCCAGTGTCCACAATTAAATCAAGTTCTAACCAAAAGTTACTCATTTCTCTAAAAAAGCTGTTTTTGATTGGACAGTCGCAGCATTCATATATAAAGCTTTTCTTGATAAAGACTGTTGTCCACAGCAATGCTGTATTGTACTGACTGTTCATCTGGGAAATATCATTTTCTGCTGTGGTTGTGTTCTGTCTCTATAAGTAAATGATTGTCTCATTTATTTGCATTACAGTTTAACACAATTCAAAGTATCAAAGCTGATACTCAAATGAAGCATTACTGAGAACTCATAACTAAATGAAGCATAACTCTACGTCTCCAGAGCTATGAAAGAGCAGCCTCTGAGCAATAACGTTTTCCTCGGGGATGTTCTCGGGCCTGCGGTAATGCGATGTGTGGTTACGTGTTTTGCTGTGTTGTGTGGTTTCATTTTTTGTCATCATTTTTTCTTTTTCTTGTGTTGTGGTTTGGCTTTGTGAGGATAGGGGAGAGCGTTGCGTGAAGGGTGGTCAGCAGAAGAGCAGTAGCCTGTCATTTTTATGGACTAAAACTGTCAACACTAATGACCCAAGAAACAAACTGAAAAGACTCCCCTATACACAAGCACACACACTCACATGCATATAAACCGACACACAGACACGAATTCCTGTCTGCTTATCCAAGGATACGCCAATCTAATATTACAAGGATCAACTGGTTTGTTTTTATGACTTTATTGGGATTTTTCCCTGAGAACAGAGTGGTTTTGTCTGGAGTACAGTCCCTGTGACGTACATAATGACCTCTGTGCTACAGTGTAACCTTCACACTCATCCGCTCACTTTACTGTAAGATGAGTGAAGCAGGGACATTAAATGCATATCAGCAGGTCACAACTGCAAACAAATGCTTAAAATTGGATAAAAAATATGAAAGACAAAAATGCTAAGCAGACTTGCAACAGGTTCCCACAGTCAAGTCAGGTGATTTAATATAGATGTCACTTTCTGGTCATGTTCCATGCTAAATAATCTAGTGTTCAATGTATTTAAAAACTGACATTTTAAAATGAGTCGACTAAACATATACATGGTGTCCATCTTTTCTTTTTGAATAGGGAATCCCACAGCAGATTTGACCATCTGTCAATCAATGGGGTTTCCAAGCTGTCCAGTTTGGACTTGGCCCTTTCAGTTATATATTGTAGTCCTAGTCCTAGTGTGTGGGTGTGTGTTTGTTTTGGTGTACTACATGGTTTCTGTGTGAGTTACGATAGCCTAATGTCTGGGTAGGTGAGTCATTGACAGATAAATGACCCACCACAATCATTTAGTTATCCACGAACAAAGTCAGATAAACACTATGTGTCAGCTTACTGTATAGAGTATCTTTTTTTATCTTGTAACGTCTACAGAGAAGTTATTACAGTTACAAAGAACTGTATATATAGTATACTTTATATATAGAGAGAGGAAGATTTATATAGATATATATAGAGAGAGTGTGTCTGTGTACGTGTTTATGTATGTGTGTATATAACAAAATATGCATAAAAGTATATTAAATCTAGACTAAAGTTCAAAACTGTAGGCTGCAATAATAGAATAGGTGTTTGCTAAAATTAGACACAACACAGGACATTAAGACAGTTCAAGTTATTGAGTTGCCTGTATTTTTATGTCTCACAGGCTCGTTTAAAATAAAATATGACGTTGACTGGGTCCATTTGGCTTATTCTGCTTTTTATTTCTTTTCTGCATCTAACAGATTCAGATTATGTTATCCTCTATTGCCCGTGCAATGTGCTTATAATTTATTAATCTCTATTTTGAATGCATTTGAATTTGAAATGCTGTAAGCAAGACTAGTTATTAACACTAATCTCATTCAGCCATATTTAATACATTTTTTGTCTAACAATACAGTGTTAAATTTCTGTTCCATATTCTAGATGTGTATGTTAGGATGAAAGCAGACCACCCACGTCTGAGTCTTTTGTTTCAGGTAATTGTACTGATGTAATGCTTTGGAGTGAACCTGTTTGATCTTGTTCTTAACTAAACTTTTAAACAGACATACAGCATATAGGCGACTCTTTTCGTCTCATCTCTCTCTGCTTTTTTATGTATGGTTCATTGCACTTAGTAGAGCAGTTCTGCGCTCATAAAATATGATATGTATTATTCACGTCTTCCTCTATCACTAATGCTCCAACATTTTATGCCCCCATGAAGTCATGCTAGCTCAGAGGTGACAGAGATTCATCTAATCCAGATCCATCTGTTTTTTGTTTTTTTCTCCTTTCCTTTGTCAACATCTTGGCTGAACATCTTAATCAAATATGTTTATGTAAAGGAAAGCAGCTTACTGTGATTTCGCCAAGTAGGACATGTTTTTGAATCAACATCCTTGGTCTGGGCACAACATTATTTTCAACCAATCAGATTTTACGTTGTGGAGTAGACCTACAACATGCATTTCAACATTCATATTACCCATCTGAGTTTAGTGGTAGGCTATGGTTAGGGATGGGATTTAATGAGGTAAATTTCACCATACTGGCGTGTACTATAAAAACAGGGAAAGTTTTATCATTACATTTTTAATGTCTGCCAGATTTTCCCTTTTCATTATACAGCAGATCTGAATTTGGTGGAGTACCAAGTCACATGCTGCATTTCTGATTTGATACAATAAATTTTGAATCATGTGTGAAGTACATAACATTTTAGCCCTATTAGCTCACTCATCCATTCATCCTTCTGTGACATCCTTCTCCCATGGCCCCACAGCCTTCTAGAAACCACTGACTCACACAAACATACACATGACAGAGAATGTCAACATTGGACTTGTTTTTTCTTTGAACAAAACTTGAAATATAATCCAAATGTTTATTACTTAATTAAACAGTGTCATTGCATTGAATGGATTGATGAATCTTCTGACTTTTAAGGGCAGAAACAGCTTTGTATTCATATCTACAGTTCACTCTTAAAAATAAAGGTTCTTTATTGGAATCTTTGGTTTACTGAAGAATCTTTAACATCAATGAAACCTTTAATTTGCCCAAAAGGTTCCTTATAGTGGGGGGAAAAAGTAATTAGATTATTACAATATTCTTGACACTATGAGAGAAAATCTTTCTTTTTAAGAACTTTTCACTGAAAGTTTCTTTGGAGAACCAAGATGTTGTGTATATAACATCTAAGCCGTAGACATTTGTTAAAATAATTTTTCAAGCTAATACTTGCTACATTGGTGAGAGACAAAATAAACACACTTTATACAGTATATAACAATAAACAATAAAAAGACCTTCATAAATCATCTGGAAAGTGAATAAAATCATGAAAAAATTTAGAAATTACCAGCTAATATCATTTGCAAAATTTTGTATTATAAAAATCCAAAAGAATAAAGGTCAGATCTTAGTGATACCTGGTTTTCAGGAAATCCTACATCGGTCTCTAAAGTTATAGTACCTCTTTTAAGAACGATAGCAAACATCTCTTTATCAAGTCAGGTCTGTAGAAAGACTATCTCTATGTAGTTTCTATGAAGAACCTTTAACATCCATGGAACCTTTTCATTTCAAGGTTTTTTTTGTAGTCAAAAAGGTTATTTTAAATTTTAAATGTTCTAAGAAATACAATGATTATTTTAAGAACTGTTCATTGAAAGGTTCTTTGAAAAACCAAAATGGTCTTTTTATGGCATTGCTGCAAAATCCCACTTTCAGAACCTTTATTTTTAAGAGTGCACAGTCCTATGATTGACTAAAGAAATGGATTCACTTTTTAAAGCACATTTTAAATCTGACATGCTGTAGGCAAACGTACTCATGGGACATGTTAAGCACAGTTCAAAGTTCTGGTTAAAATTCAAGATTTGCTGAGGAACACAGACGTGGGTAATTCTACAGAGTTTCTCTGACCAAATACTCTGGTCAAGCAGGGGAAATGAAACTGAGAATGAAAACAGCGATAGAAAAGGACAAGAGCTTACCTGAGCTTTGTCTCCTTCAGGCAGTTTCTCTCATGAAGTGTTTCGTCCTGATGTTTTTGGGACTTTCATGCTTCTCTATTCCATCCTTCTGAGCACTTCAGTGAATTTTTTTTTGTTTTATTCTGTTGTGTTCTATCTCTTCTCTCTCCTGTATTCTGTGACGGCGGTTTTAAAGTTGAGGTAGCGTAGCTGCTTCTCTAGACTCTCTAGGCAGGAAAGGAGTAAAAATACGACTCAAGGTTGTAAAAAGAAACTGTGAGTGTGTGAGCGAGGGAGGTGAATGAATTAGAAAGTGTCTACATGCTGTGTGTGTCTGTCAAATACGTGTGGATGGAGTGTGTGTATTAGTGAATGAGCAACAGAGAGAGAGGGAGAGAGAGAGAGAGCACAAACACATCGCCCCTGAGGGAAATTCCTCCCTCCCTCGCTCTCTCCATCTCTCTCTCTTTCTCTCTTTCTCTGTATCTAGCCCCCCTCCAATCATCCATACTATCGCTCTGCCGCTTCCCCCAGCCTCTCTCTCTCTTTCTTTTCTCCATATTGTTTGATTTGCGTTTCATCGCCTTTTCTCGTCCAAATACATGAACTCATTCTTCACTTTGTCTCCAAATGTCATTTTTTTCCTCCTCATATCCCACGTTCAGAACAGCCTGTTTCTTTTTCAGCTCTCTGTTTTTCTGTTCAAGGGGTTTGGAATGTATTTGCCCCAGAAAATCCCCAAAATCATGAATAACTTACAGGGTGCTGGCTCACAAACACACAGGGCACAAATAGATGGGCAGCACGTATAGCTCGAGTGTCTGTTAATCTCCAAATGCGCAGCACACATTCACTGTATGACGGTACATTACCCACGCTGGAATAATAATTATGTGTGATGCAGAAAGTGCTTTTGGAATTTTTTTTTTTTTTTGGCTTTTTCTCTGCATGTGTTGTGAATAAAACATAAAAGGATTTTTGACGGTTCTCCTATAAGCTTGTGCAGCAGAAAATAGTTTGGTAGTACATGGATACTTTCACCATGTCTTTTACCATGAATTTCAACAAACTATTGATTGACATAAAGATTTTCATTTTATAGTCATATGAATGTACAAAAAAACTATTTATTAATTATTTATTAAGTTCTGTGACTGGTCATCATGTCTTGTATTCTTGTATTCTTATATATATATATATATATATTTGACTTGCCTAGATTAAAGTTTTAATGGTTTTAAAAGTTTATATACACATACACGTGTTTTTTCGTTGCGTTTACATGTCACTTCATGTAATAAATGAAATAATAATATAATAATACTAATATATAAAATCAATTATTAATAATTGATAAATATAATTTACCAAATCTGTATCGTGTTATTGTTTTTTTTTTTTTTTAAATGTACATTTATGAAATTTGAAGAATATGAATATTACACATTTCAGTCTAATAATGGATAGCTTTTCTAGCTTCTCTAGCAGGAACCTTGTTGGTTTGGGTCTTTTGAACTTTTTTATCAAGGGGGAGCAGGAGCTGTAGTATTACATTTACAGTTTCAAACATGTATTTTCATTTACATATTACATAATATTCTAACCTTATTGAGATTTTTTCACTAAAGGTCAAAATGAAATCTGTTATTTCATTTACTTTTTTGTATATAATTTTTCCTTTAAGAATGTCCAACTTAATTAGTAACAGTAAAGGGTTAATTGACCTAGTACGTGATGCCAAGAGTTCGCAAAGAACATGAATATGAATGTAAATTAAAATTCTTTCTCTGAAATGATTGCAGTACCTCTCTGCTCAGGTCTGACTACACCTTCCTCCACTTTCGCTGAGGTCTCAGTCGGATTATGGATTACTACGGAGTCTTATTATCTCTCTCACCCATATGAGCAGTAATATAGTGTGAAGGGAAGGGGTTGAGAGTTTAAATGAAGACCTCCTGCTGGTTAAGATCTCAGAACGCACACCCCCTCCTCCCTCAATCCCCACATATGGGTTCCTGCATCTCTGCTTCCAGACCTGGAGGGGGGGGAGGTAGTTAGGGGGAAAAAAACGGTACCGTGTGATGTCGCACCATGAGGGGGGCATGTTTGTCTCCCGTTCTCCTCTTCCTCCTTTGAGACATCCAGAGCTCCTCAAACCCCCAGCCTTGTTAGTGTGCATGTCTGATTTGGCCCTTTCACTGTGTGTCTCACACTTTTTTCTTGCACTTTCGGTGTCGCGCTATAGTACCTAGTGTCAGCTGTGATCACAGTCATCTTTCATATTTTTTTCACGATTCCTACAACTTTTTTTTTTTATCGGTCTTTCTCGCTATACAGAGAACACTGTGTTGAATTCTGTCTCCCTCTCTGGCATCATGATCTTCATCCTTGCCATTTCTCCCTTTCAGCGAGATGCTTATCTCCCATGGATTCTGAATTCCTCTTCCTTCATTAAAGTTTCTTTTTGTTTCTCCTCCGTAGGCTGGATTTAGAGGAATCGGAGGGGGGTCAGACCACAGACTCGCAGAGGGTGGCCGTTCTTCAGGTTCAGTCTTCAAACAGTGCGATTGTTTGTGGAGTTCCACAGTGTTCCTCTTATGAATCTTTTGTACGTTCATCTTGGCCTGGCTGGCTGAAGATTAAAAGGCAGGCCTGAGTTCTGAAAATAGCATTACATGGCTGTCAGCTCAGTTTTCACTCTATTTAGTTTTATTCTTTTCATTCAGTTCTCTTGATTCATACAGTATATTATAATTTTTAAAATCAGAATGTCTTTTATTTGGCCAATACAAAGACGATAGCAGAGCGCAAGTTTTTGATGCTGTTGAGGTCATATTCTGGCAGAAAATTCTCAGAAATGAAAATACGGGATCTTATTGCAAATATAAGCTCTTGTTTTCCATGAAATGAGGGACTGTTCACTCAAAAATGAAAATTCTGAAATTAATTTATTCACCCTCATTACGTTCCAAAAATGTATGATTTTCTTGCTTCCATCGAGCACATTAGGAGATGTTAAGTAGGATGTTATTTTGCTCTTTCAGTGTAAGTGAATGGTGAGCAAAGGCTGTCAAGCTAAAAAAGCACCAGAGCAGTAGCCCATATGACACATGCCACTATATTTCAAGTCTTTGTGTAAGGAATAGACTGAAGACTGTTGCGGCAAATTAGTACCACATGAGAACATGAGAATCACTATTTTGTATAAAAATGATGTCAAACCTGGTATGATACCTCTTGACGTTTCATATTTAAATAGGTATGAATGTAATTTCAGGGTCCCAGACAGTGTAGGAGTGTCAACATCAGGTTGACTGTGAAAATAAGCAATTAATAATGCAAGTCAGGATACAACTTCCAGACAACATGTCTTCTTTATCGCCCACATAACCAAGAAAGGTACTACAAGTTCACTATTCAAACACAGACAAAACCTCACAAATCCATGTGTTCCCATTAAATCCTTTAAGACATGGACTATCAAATAATTAGATCCTGAAAAACATAACATTTATTTTCTTTTTTGATTTTTGCATAAGAACACCTCATAATGACCATTCTTTAAATACATAATGAAAATGTGTTTGCATCCAGCTTGTAGCTTTGAAGCTTTTAAAGGGTTACTCCACCTCAAAATGAAAATTTTGTCATTAATCACTTAATCACCCCCATGTCGTTCCAAACCCGTAAAAGCTTAGTTCGTCTTCGGAACACAATTTAAGATATTTTAGATGAAAACCGGGAGGCTTGTGACTGTCCCATTGACTGCCAAGTAATTATCACTGTCAAGGCCCAGAAAAGTATGAAAAGCATCGTCAGGATAGTCCATCTGCCATCAGTGGTTCAATCTGAATTTTATGATGCGACGAGAGTACTTTTTGTACGCAAAGAAAATAAAAATAACGACTTTTTTTCAACAATTTGTCTCCTCTCTGTCTCTCCACGTCACCGTAGCGCCATTATGGATATTATCCACTGAACACAAACTTGCGAACGCTCTTCTGTATCAGCCGCAACACAAGGATATGCTATTTTCATTCAAATCAAAGCGTAAATACACGTAGAATATGTATCAGTTCAGTGGATAATATCCATAATGGCGCTACGGTGACGCGGAGAGACAGAGAGGAAACAAATTGTTGAAAAAAAGTCGTTATTTTTATTTTCTTTGGAGGAGTTATATAGGTCCTGTCATTTTTCTTAAAGGCATTACACTCTTAAAAATAAAGGTGCGTCATGATGCCATAGAACAGGGATACTCAAATATGGCTCGCGAGATCCACTTTCCTGCAGAGTTTAGCTCTAACCCTAATCAAACACACCTGAGCATGCTAATTAATGTCTTCAGGATCATTAGAAAATCACAGGTAGGTGAGTTTGATCAGGGTTGGAGCTAAACTCTGCAGGAAAGTGGATCTCGCGAGCCAGATTTGAGTATCACTGCCACAGAAGAACTTTTGTCTAAATGGTTCCATAAAGAACCTTTAACATCTGAAGAACCTTTCTGTTTCACAAAATGTTCTTTGTGGCGAAAGAAGGTTCTTCAGATTATAAAAAAGCTAAGAAAGTGATGGTTCTTTAAAGAACCTTTGACTGAATGGTTCTTTGTGGAAACAAAAATGGTTCTTCTATGGCATCGATGTGAAGAACCTTTTAAGCACATTTATTTTTAAGAGTGTAGGGGTGTTTATGGTATAAATGAATTATCTAGATATTAAGGTGGCATGCAAGAAAAACAGTTATTAAAGAAAATCACATTTTACACATAAAGCATTTTTTTGTATAAATAAAAACCGGCTGTTTTGAAGTTCTCAGTGTCATTGTGATTGTATGATTAATGGTTAATGTGTTGTTGAGCAGCTCTTTGAGATGTATGGTTCCTTTCAGTGTCAACATCAATTTATGGCATATGAAAATAAAAGCAGGAGAACTGCAAAAGGGAACAGTAAAAAGGTATCTCTTCACTCTTGCATTGTAATGATGACCATACATACATTATACATAGCAAATCACTTTGAGATTTCTAGTATCTGCTTGATTTAAAAAGGATGTGCTGCTCTTTTACAGCCTGCTGTATGTGCATTAGCAGGACAGTCATAAAATCTCTGCTTACATTGCACTGCCGACCAAATGTGCAGGGCAACAATAAAAATAAATAAATAAATAAAAAAATACTCAATGCGGTACAGTTTACTTTCCTCTGAGAAAGTGGGCCTCATAAATAATATGACTGAACAAACTTGCAAACGTGCTTAAATTTCTTTTTCAAAGAAAGTATCAGAAATGGGACAATAATGTCTGGATCGCTGACTCAGTAAGGATCATTTCTGCTCATGCTAGTGCACTGATTGTTCCGAAGGGACCAGTGGATGCCAGTAATGTAATATTAGCATAATATAGGCACACATTAACACAAAAATGTGGTATTATAAGACTTTCTCAAAGGATTTGCTAAAAATGTTCTATAATGTAAAAGCTAGCTAATGCTACATTGTACCTCAAATAATCCCCCAGCATTTGGTTAATTCATTCAGAGGGTTTAAATGGCAAACATTAATGCATGTAGTTATTTGTTGTGATTATATGCCAAATAAAATACTGTTCTTTTGATATAAGCTGGATTCAGCACTTTAAATGTAGTTTAATTAGGTTATGCAGTTTACGTTCAGTTCCGTTAAAAGAATAGTTCACCCAAAAATTAAAATTTGCTGAAATTTTACTCACCCTTGCACTGTAAAAAAATAAATAAATAAATATCAATAGAAAAAAAAAAAATAGTTTTTACAAAATTATTTTGGCAGCTATGGTTGCCAGAATAATTTTGTAAAAAAAAGAATACAGAAAAACTGTAAACACATTTACAGGATAACCTGTAAATTTTCCAGTATAAAATTGTAATTTACAAATGGGAAAATCTAAACCAGCAAATTCAACAATGCACACTGCTACTAAAATCTGTTTTGTACCTTTAACACATACTGACAACCACCATAATAATTCAGGTGGGAAGAGAGAAGACCAAATGAAAAATCAGAGTTCATCACAAGTAGCTTTTCCACAAGCTGAGATATAATATACAGAAGGTGCATACAGTCATTCATGCAAAAAACAAAACACCATCATGGTAACACACAACACTTAAATAATACAGTAAACATTCATTAAACAACAGAAGATGTAACATAAAACACTGATGTACATAAGTGAAAACAAAAACTACAAAACAAAACAAAATAGCTACTTTCAGATGTGGAGTGTAACACAAGGAATTATGAGAATATCTTTACTGTTCTTGACAAAATTATTTGTTGATTTGTTCTTTGTTAAAACTGTACAATTAACAGCATTTTACTGTACAATTACATGAAATGTCTGGTTAGATCTTTTACAGTTTTTCCATGTCCATAGTACGGGAACTTACTTTAACCTATTAACAGTTTTTTCTGTAACGCTTTTACAATATTTTACAGTTAAAATTGCACTCATTTTTTTAATAATAGGCCATCCAAGATGTAGGTGAGTTTGCTTCTTCATCGGAACAGATTTTAGCTTTACATCACTTGTTTACTAGTGGATCCTCTGCAGTGAATGGGTGCCGTCAGAATGAGAGTCCAAACAATTAATAAAAACATCACAATAATCTACACCACTGTCTGTCAGTTAATGTCTTGTGAAGCCAAAAGCTGTGTGTTTGTAAACAATCTTTGATTTTAAATATATGTATTCTTTCTAAATAAAAAGTCAGCACTATTGCACTATTAACCTGACGCAATTAACAATCCACTAATACTGGCTATGGAAAGCAGGCGGTAAACCTAATTTCATTTCAAAGAGGTGTCTGTGTATGCTTTCTATTGATCATAGCAGCAGTAATTCATCAAAAGATGAAGAGTTTCATAACCAGGCACACCGTGTAGACAAGTGGACGTTTGGTGTATCAAAGAGCTGATTCAGGTGTCCGGGCTGCAGAGGTGCAGTGATGCTGTACAGTACAGACCAGGACCGTCTGCTGCATCCTGAACAAACAAGCACTTATAAATGACCTGCGTGACAGGGAACTGACCACAACCTGTGTTTAGCACTGACTTTTCAACTGGCGTAAAGTGTTCTTTCTTGCACAATTTTTTTCACAATTTCCCCTGAGGGATTGATAAATTAAATCTCTATGTCTATAGCTACGTTGACATTTTCATTCCATTCCAGTTTACATGTTTTAGCATCCAAGTATAATTGTTTCATGCCAGTTGAGTGAGTTTTCATTAACGATATATATATATGGTGAGGAAGACTGTGGCAGTGTTTGTAAACCTAAAATCATCTCTTCTCTGAAGAACGACATGCTGAGCTTGTTATTGCATCAAGTTGCAGGCAAGTGCCCAGGGCTGGTCCTCAGATGAACAAGCCCCAGGGCAATCAACGGACAATAAGCTAATAGGAAGCTAATAGCGCTAGGCTAATAGTTTCTGCCAGAAGACATCAGATAACAAGGGTTTCGTTTAGAGTTAAAGAAGTGAAAATGTTCTAGAAGTTTTGTTCCAGTGTAGTTTTTATCCTCTGTACCAGACACATGCTGCTATCAAGCGGTGGACATTTATGTTAAGAAATGAACAGGTTGTGCTGAGGGAAGGGGGTAGACTTGCACACCTGTGTGCAGATGTGACTAATTACCTTGTCTGTGTGAGAGTCTTTGGTTTCTTTCTCAGGAGAAAAAAAGCCATTTGGACGATGAGAAGCACGTATTCCGTTGCTCTGTCACTGGGGCTGGTGCGAGGGGCACTGCAGGGGCGCTGGACAATTACCACAAGTCACACGGCATCACCTCAATCAGAAGTGGCCTGGAGCGGCGTGCTTTCCTGTGGCTCTATTTCTGGGATGGTGCAATAAAAGGTGATACATGCAACGTCCTGTCAGTGACATCATTTCTGCCAGATACATACACATGTTCAGAAAGCAAAAGCATAGAAGTGCTAAGATGCACCATGGTTTTACAGTGGTCATGTCAAAGTTGTTTGGAGGTGTATCATGGTAGAACATTGATTTTCTTTAAAATAACACATAAATGCAATTGAACTTGTATGTGTTAATCATTTAGCACCATGGTATAGGAGACACCGGGGCTTGTTGTCACACAGGGAAGTTGTTACAAAGATTATATCCAAGTAAACTGTGAATAGTTTGTAACATTTGTTTTAATTGTTGTCATATTTTGCACTTCATCATTTGTGATTTCTGTTTGTAAATATAATATTATATAATAGGTTTAATGCATTTTACATCTTTAAAGTATGAACCTTTATAGAATCTTAATTTAAATGAATGAATGAATAAATGAATGAATCCAATATTCACCGCGGTAAGACAACCAGTGTTATTTTAGAATTATTTATATACGACCTAATAATTTTCATTAATATTTGTATCGTTTATATTTCAGTTCTTATTTTCATTTTAGTATTTTTCAGTACTTTTGTTATCTGCTTGTGCCATTTTTATTCATTTGTTTTTTTTTCTATGTTTAGTATTTCTATTTATTTATTTAGTTAGTTTTAGAGTTTTAGTACTTAAACTTGTACTTTTTATTTCATATTGTCACCAAGGCAACATTTCTCATCTTCTATTTATTTTATTTAGATTTATTTCACTTAAAGAAAAAAAAATAGTTTTAGTTTTAGTCAACAGTAACAACACTGGTGACAACAAAGTATAATGTTACAGTGCCTTTGTAAGAAAGAAAGAGAAAGGAAGTGGGTGTTGTTGTGCATGTGTAGGAAAAAGAAAGCATGCGAGAGGAATAATGAAAGAGAGAGAATTGTCAAGAGCATCATTGTGTAATGCTAATGGGCACTATTCCCCTTACAGCTGATATCTAATGAGTTTTCATCAATCATCTCACTCATTGCTTCATTTAGGAGATTTGATAAGGAGACTGTGAGTGTTTGTGTTAAAATCAGTCATCTCGGTCCTCCTCTGTTTCTCTGGTTTCTTCACACTGAAGCCCCTAGACCTCTCATGGACGTCATTTTGGAGCCCCTACAAGGACACGGCCCCACACTGGAACAGGTCTACTGGGGAAATGTGTGAGTGTGTGTGTGTGTAATGGAAAAGGCGGGATTAGATCCATCATACTACAATCCGGTTAGAAGGTTCAGGTTTTCAGTGTATGTATATATTTGTGCATGTGTATTTATGAGACGTTTCAATATAGCACACTGAATGTCCATTTTCTATTTAGTATTGGATCTTTTTTTCTGAGAAGAAGCTACACAACTGCTCAAAACAACTGTTGTTGTAGCAAAAAATGCTAATGCAATCCCCAAGTCACCGAATCATAAATTCTCTCTCCCAACCATCAAAGGTTTTCAGAAATCCCTGGCAACCGCATAAACAACCCACAGCTTGTGTGGATGTGTGTGGTTATGCATGTGTATAATAAAGACAGACAGACGAAGAGAGAGAGAGAGAGAATGAGAGAGAGTCTGCTTTCGATAAGGGAACATAAGCATGTGTCACATACACCACCCTTCCCTTGAAGATTAGCTCGGGGAGGGTGGGGGGGTGTAAGCCATGCAATCATTTTTTCAACATGAGACTTTACAGGGATAGAAAGAGAGAGAGAGAGACCCAGATTCGGAATGAGACAGACGACTACGACTGACTTAAGAATCCCTTCATTAATGACACTTAACAGTGAGCTCTTAATGATGCGCTGTAGCTAGAAACGTTCCAAAAGGCTTTTTGTGTTTTGAGGGTAAATGGGATCTAAACCAGACATCAGCATTTTAGTGATGCTAGCTAATGCAAGCTATTAACCAGAAGAACTAAACTTTGTGCTGTGGAGATGAATATTAGCTCAAATTGTACGGCTTGATGAGAGATGCACTATAAACATTCTAAGCTTCACTAACTAACTATCACTGGCTTTTCTAAGCATTCAAACTTTTTTCAACAAAAAATAGGCCAAAAAAAAACCAAACTCTTAGCCTTAACTAAAACTGAAACTACTAGATTTATTCTTGTTAATTGAAATAAATGTAAAATACAATAACGTATAAGTAGATGAAAAAAAATTACTTAAAAAAAATAATGAAAATTACAAATGTTCACTTCAATTCAAGTTTATTTGTATAGCGCTTTTTACTATACAAATCATTGCAAAGCAGCTTTACAGGAAATTAAGTTTCTACAATATATTTAGATATTGTAGAAACTTAATATATTTAACTTATGGCAAATTTTTGCCTTGTCAACTAACTGAAATAAAACAAGTTTAAATTGATATAGTAAAACTGCTAACTGAACTGAAATAAAAATAAATCTAAATAGACGTATTTACAAAATAATAAAAAATGTCTATAACTCAAACTTAAAATGTAACCTGAAAACACAAAAATAAATGCTAATTCAAAATGATTCACTTCATGTTGCAATACGGAAATAAACTATTTCCTGTGAAAGCACAAGACTTTTGATTCATCAGTTGCTCTAGATAAATTAATAAAAGATTAACAAAGTGCAGTAAACGGTAAAACTATTTGCACTACAAACCAGTGTGTTATTAATTACGATAAGAAATTATTATATGATATATTATATAAGAAATATTATTAAAAATACCAGTTTGCAATATCAAGCAGCATAATGGAATCCACACTTACGCAAAAATTAGGGTGAATAATAGTAAAATAGCCCTGGTACCTTTGCCATATCTAGGGGCCAGAATATCATAGAGACTTTGGGGTTTGCTCTGGTACACAGTCACCTACAGTAGCAACCATCTAGAACATGCTAACAAATGCATAGCTACAGTATGTGCTTACAGTGTCTCAGAATGTTAGCAACCATATATCAGTTTTCTGGCAAACACTATAGGATTGAATTCAAGTCTTCTTGACACAATTCTTGACCTTCAGTGGTTCACAGGGACTCTTGCATGAACTAACCAAGAATTGCATTGTGTTGACGAGTATACAGGTGCCTATGTTCTCTGGAAGAGAGAGAGGGAGAGAACAAATGTACTGTTGAAGTGCTCACTTTTAGAACAATAGATTTGTCCTTGGCCCAGATGTGCCATTACTCAAATCTCCCCACAGGTGAAACCATACATCCATTTTAATGTAAAACTCTCACATGTCACAGTCTAGTGATTTAGGGCAGTCAAGCTAAGTCAAAGTGTTTATTTGTCCCTTTCAAGGAAAGTCAGTTCACTTGGCTGCCATATTTTCAACACCTTCAAGCAGCAGTGCCTACAGTATCTGCTTGAAAGAGTACATACCAAAATTTCAAAAACTGCTTTGCCAAAACACACATTTAAGCAATATATTTCAAATCAGCAACAAAATTTAACGTGATCTATCCTGTAAATGCTATTTCTTTGCTCAAATAGCATCAAAAAACTTATATATATTATATTTCAGGCTGGACCAGCTAATGTGCATGTCCAGTCCCAAGCGCACATCTCACAACGCTGTTTCTGTGGGAACCGGCAGCTGCGCTGGCACAATGACTTCACCAACTGGCAATAGACTCTTTTATTTTGGAAAGCGGTACTTACTAACTCTAAGTACTAACTACTTACTAATTGCATTTTCACATGTTCATAGTTAAATGACTGAAACATCTAGTCTTTGTGATGGGTTTCAACACTGTGAAAGTGCTGTGAACTGACACCCATAAATGACTTTGTTGTACCCTAATGTAATTTAATAAATTATATGTTTTACTTAAATACAGTAGCAGGACCAGTTAATTAGATTTTTTTACCTAATGGCATCCAGAGTATTTTTTCCTTCTCATTCCAAAGTGTTTATTTGCAGTACATTATTTGGATTTTCATGAATCAGCCAGTAAAAGATTTTTATATTCAGAATGTATTCAAATGAATGAGTCAATTTTAAGCCTTTTCTTTAATCATTAAAGAAAATCAATTTTAGACATTTTTTGACAAGTCATTTGGAAATCAAGCATGTATTAAATATATATTTAGACCTGTAATTTTTGCTTGACATAAAAGTTTTTAGCGTAAAATCACTTTTCTCATGTGCATCTCTCAGTCACAAGCAGTGGTCTAGGATGGGCATTTTCTTAAAGGTGACATATCTTGAAAATATAGGAAAATATATCTTGGAAATGGTATAATAAGGTCCCTGGTGCATCTACCAACCCAGAAAACATGAAAAAGAACAACCCAGTAAATTTTTTGGTAAGCCGTTCGCTGCAATCATGTGAAAAAACGAGCCGCTCAGATTTCGCTCCCCCCGTGACGTAGAGAGAGGATTTTATAATAAAACTACTGCCTTGCAATCTGCAAGTTTCCATCCACGGCACTGCCATTGTGTTTTCGCAAGCGACATCGGTGTACCAGTTCTAATGCCATGGTGAAAGTTCAAGCAAAGCATGCTAACTGCTCTGTCTTCGGCTGCACTGACGAGCACAGAACACTATTTAGCCAGGAAACAAGAGAGCCGTGGATTTATTGATTTATTTACTGTATATTGCTGTATATGCTACACAGATCTAATAATATACAGTAAACGTGCGATTTATTTTCTAGCTGTTTACCTTCACAGACATAACTGACTGTTTTTGTAGCTTGTATATTTTTAACATAAACTTGTGTATTTGACAGTTTAAGCACAATAAGACATGAAAGACAACTTTGTTTAGTAGTCTACTCTCATGCCGTGTGACAGCTGCTTTCTGTGCGTGTGCTCAGAAAGCTGTATATCAGAAGTTTAAATTAATATGGTTTAAAACGCATGATTTCAGTGCAATAGACATGAAAATCAAAACCAAATAGATGTTTCTGGCAGAGTATCTGAGGTGCCAGCTGTAAAGGCACAGCTCTATTCTTGAAAAGGGTGCAGCAGCAGCAGCTCATTTGCATTTAAAGAGACATGCACGAAAATGCATGACATGCATGCTTCCACTCAAAATAGGCATTTTAAAAATGATATTATTAATGATCTCTGGGGTATTTTGAGTTGAAATTTCACAGACGCATTCTGGGGACACCTGAGACTTTTATATTACATTTTGTAAAAAGAGTCATAATATGTGTCCTTTAATATTCAGTCATGAAAGGGGTTTACCTCATTCACCCCTATACCATTATCCTGTGGTGAATCATTGTTTATGGGGCTCCTGAAAGGATCTGCCAATATATGTCATCTATTTTGTTGAATATTTACTAATTAAATTAATTACAATCAATAACTTTACTATGATTTGGTATCTGCCATTGTATATAGCTAGTGAGCAAGCACAATACTAAAATACTGACAATATTGCTCATTTGACGTTTGCTGGCTAATAGGAACCAGCATAGAGGGCAGGTTACTCTCCTATAGCACTTTTTAGGGCTTATTTAGGGCAGAGGCTCTCAGCTGAACTATTAGACCGGTGGGCTCCCCTGCTCTGTTAGAGTAAAGAGTGAGTTCAGAGAGCAGCAGGTTACATGCAGACTAAAGTCTTTTGGGATCGAGCTCGGAGCTGTTGTCAGGCACTCCAGTCAGCAGGGAGTCTGTCTGTGTCATCACATGTTCATGTGTGGAGCATGAGCCTTTTGACAATGTGTTTGTATGTTTGTGTTTGATTATGCTTGTGTGCACCTCTGTGTGTTTTACATTTCCATTTGCATATTCTGTTTGTATTTTCTGTGCGTTTGTATGTGATGTAACTGAAAGTGCATGTGTCGTCGTGCTTTAAATGTGTGTTTGTGTCTGTTTTCCGGTTCATCTAATTGTCAGGTCCTGGATGGTGGCCTGGTCCCTCGTGGTAAAAGCTGTTGTTTGCTTGGTGCATCTGTCGTGCTGTATGTCTCTCCAGACAACTCTCACAACACAATAGCTCTCTGTTACCTTCACCTCAGCTTCAAACAAACAGTGCAGCTTCAGAGGGACAAACTCTATCCTCTATACGGTTAAAGACCTTTATTTCATCTGACGTCATAACGTCATGGGGTCCTCACTTTTTGCCATGGCTGATTTTGTTCCACTACTTCTGAAATCACCTGCTGCAAGGATATATATAGAGTAAATGATACAGAAGTAGCATCACTATAAAAATGGCAATTCACTGTGCTTTTGAAACGATATTATTTATATTATAATATTATATCATGTAATTTTAGTTATATTATTGTTTACATTTCAGTTTTGACTTGTAAACATCATTTCTCTTCACAACATATAATATAAATATCAATATAATTTCAAAAGCTTAGTGTAATTTTTTATTAATACCTCTATTTAACAATGATGCATAAAATTGCTTAAAAGTGAGAGTGGAGAGAAAATATTACAAAAGATTTCTATTTCAAATAATTGCTGTTCTGTTGAATTTTCTGTTCATCAAAGAATCCTGAAAAATGTATCATGGTTTCCACAAATATATTAAGCAGCACAACTGTTTTCAACACTGATAATAATAAGAAATGTTTCTGGAGCATCAAATCAGCATATTAGAATGATTTCTGAAGGATCAGGTGACATTGATGACTGAGATAATGGCTGCTGGAAATTCAGCTTTGCCATCACAGGAATTAATTGAAATATAGAAAACAGTTATTTAAAATTGTAGTAGTATTTCACAAAACTGTCTTACTTTTGATCAAATGGAGTCTTGGTGAGAATAAGAGGCTTTAAATAAATAAATAAATACATACATAAAAAAAGTTATTGACCACAAATGTTTGAACGCTAGTAGTTTAACATTTGATGACAAGCTGCACCTGCACCTCCCTCAGAACTGTCCCCTCCAGCTTTTTTAAAAAAGAAGACACCCTTGACACTAATTGTGAAGTGGGTTTTTAGTCACATACTGTGTACTTGAAGCCTAGTTCTCTAGACTAGAGCACTTTAATCATTTTATAAAAGCTTAATCACTTCAATTCACAGTTAATGCTGCAAAAGTGCTGTGAGAACACTGTCATCCCAAAAGCAGCATTATTGCCTGGTGTTACTGCAGGAAATCTGTGGTGGCCTTTGTTTAGAACTCCCTTTGTACCTAAACGCACACTAATGAATTATTCAGTTACATTTGAGAGATTTACCACAATGGTTTGATGTGAAGTGGCTTTTTATTGTTTTCCATCCATTTTTTCCTCTTTATTTTGTAAGAATACTAGGAATCGTATGAATAGCTTTGCATATTTGCAGTATGATTTTACCATATAGAGCAAAGGAGGATTTATACATACTGCAATAATGCTGCCTATAAAGATACCTTGTTTTAGTCAAAGTTGCGTTGGTCTAAATGAGTAGTGTTTTGTGTTTTCAGACTACATGTACTTTTAGGTTTTCAGTTTCCATTTAAATTTTAGTGTTTTAGGTTTTTTTTTTTTTTTTTTTTTTGGTAGTAATTTTGTTACATGTTTTTGTCATTTTTAATATTGCTATTTAGCTGAAATTTATTTTTATTTCAATTTTAGTTTTAGTAATTTTTGGCACTTAGATTATATTTCACTTCATTTCCTAAGCAACATTTTCACTTTATTTAATTTTTTTTAGGTTATCTAATATTTTATTTTATTTTAGTAACTAATGAAATCCTTGCATGATAAGGATGCTAACTTAGATTGCTGCCTGTGAAGACAGTATAAACAAAGTATTGAAACCTAAAGAGAGTTAAAGCCTCTGGATTTTGTTGAGGTGAACATAAGACTGACCGTGTCACCTCTGCTATCATTTTTTGTTGCAACACTGAAAACGATTTTAGTGCCAGTATGAAATAGTAAGATGATGAAGAGAGGAAGAGAGTTATGAATACGCAAGTCAATTGCTCTTGTTCCTTTTAAGGAAATGGCCTAGTATATTAAAAAGATTTACTGTTGTTGAAAGATTCAGGAGTAATAGCCAAGGTATTACTGTACACCATTTATTTTTATAATGACAGTAAATCATGTGGCATTTATGCCTGAGCCCTCCTCTTCTCTCTGAAGAGTGTGTGTGAAGAGGACAGCACGGAGTCAATAGCTTCACTCTGAGACATGCGTCCTCTAATAGCAGGTGGGAGGTTAAGTGCTGTAATAAAACTACAAGGACCATGGCGGTCACTCTTCTTGGGGCCTTTTTGTTGTGTGCTGCCAGGCTTCAGCGTTTGCCATCGGGCGTGTAATTACACAGAAGAAAGACAACTCAAGACTCTTATTAGTCAAATGTTTAAAGTATAAGCCAGCCCCTGTAAAAAGTGTATATTTATGCTTAATGGTGTGATTTCATATGTGTGTGTGTGTGTGCATATGTGAATGTGCTAAGCAGGTGAATTCCAGAGTGTAGTCTTCAGCCCTCTTGACCTCATGAATATTACATCAGTGGACTGAGGGCATGCAGAAGAGATGAAATATTTACTACTGTACCACCTCCACCTCCATTCTTGTTTTAGGCAAGTGTTTGTTCTAACTATGATGAACCACTGTGTAAATGGCTGGGCTTCATGTGCACATTAACCCTTAAAAGCATGCATGTTTTGCAAATTATTCATACATGCCTTGGATTTACAAATTGCCCATATGCAAAAATGTCAGCCTTTGAAAAGTCAATAAAATAATAATATTGAATATATTTTGGTATTTTATTTGTCACGTATCACATAGATATTGCATGAAATTATAGAACAGGATTAATTACTTCTGTACTGCACTTATATTTTAAAACACAACAACACATAGGCCTACTGAGCTATCCAACTTATTTTTCAACACGGAAGCAAGCTGTTTTCTTTGAATGTGCGAGACTTCCGATTCATTAGCCGCAATAGGAAAATAATGAGAAGAATATCAAAGTGCAGTAATCAGTAAAACTGTTTGAGCTACAAACCAGTGTGTTTATAATTAAGACAATACATTAAAATAATAAAGCAAAAAAAAAAAAAAAATTTCATCTTGCATGTAATGTCTGATAAAGCAGCGTTTGTGAGCGGAGCTCTGCTTTGTGTGCAGCGTTACCAGAGAAACCTCGCTCTCTCCCGCTACAACAGCGCCTCCTGCTGGCAGAGAATTAATCTGCAGATATATGCCGCCACAAATAGTGCAACTGTGGGACTATGGTATAAATAAATTCAACTGTATAACAGTTTCACTGCAATTCATGTTATAATGTTAGAATTAAAGAACAATAAACATAATACATATTACCGTTGCACTTATCTGTACATAGTAAATGCAGTTATTTTTAAGCTGTTGTTGACATCCTATCTAAAACGTGATTTAGCCAAAAAAACAAGAACAATAACGTTACCACTTTATGTCTTGCAATATCCATGCATGCACAGGTTCTGCACGATCCTCTTGTTCAATATTCTCGGGGTCTGAATTGATATGCAATATTGACGAACATGCTGTTTTGTCAAGGGGCGGGGAAATACTGAAACACAGTCTAAGCTGTTCGCCAATCACAGCGCACTGGGACAGCTAACCAATCACAACACATTTCGTTTTTCGGAAGGCGGGCCTTCATCAAAACTGGAACTAATCGAGCCATTTGTGCCAGGCTGGAGAGGAAGGAATGGGCTAGTTGCATATCTCCGCCATCTTGGATTTCTGGTCTAGGGAGTGTGTGCATAGATACTTCTGGTTGTGCTAAACGCCAGTGCAGAGAACCGGAGAAATCCAAATATTACCTTCTATATATGTTTAAAGGATATATAATATTACTTCAAATGCAAATAAGATCTACACTGCTATTATTACTATACTATAAACATTAATTGTGCAGTGCATTTGAAACTTGCGTATATTTGGGTCCGGTGAATGAATGAAATAGCTGCACTAATCCATACTGTTCACTAAACGAAAGTTGAACTCATGATGTGTAAACAGAGCTACACAATTATGTAAATCAATTATGTAAATGTACAAATTACTTATTCATTGAAAATGTTTGTATTACATATATTTTTTTAAATGAAATATTTACCTTGTGAGACATGGGCTGCGATTGATCTTCATAAATATTCATTTCTCAGTTGTGCGCATACATTAGTTTGTTCCATCATCATTTTGACAATATATTTTAATATTTTACACATAGTTAACTTTGCCTCATATTAATTTTTTAAATGAATAAAAAAAAAATGGGCTGTAAAAGGATACAACTAATACATGACTAATCTAAAGAATTGTTTTATCTGATAATGCAAAAGAAATCATAAAAATATACATGCGCTGCTTATAGGCAGATAATGATATGCAACAGATCTTTCAAAAAAACAGATAAATATTAATAAAAACACACAGAAAAATGCAAACACCGATCATTTAATTAATGCAAACCTACCATAATTACATTTTGTTAAATTGTACAGTTACAGTTATAAATGATCAAAATAAAGTTAATAAAACATTCATGCAGAAATCTCTGAGCGTCTCGTTTGACAGTCGCAAACCTTGTGATCTTATAAATAGCAGTCAGAACAAAATCAACTCTCGAAAATGTACAGTATTGCACATTTGAGTGGTTTGTGTTTGAATGAAGAGATCCTGTGGACTGACTAACCACTGGCGCTGAACCGCATAATCAAGAAAGAAAGCAATCTCCACGTTTTATCTTAAAGAATTTCCACACAGAGTACGCAATAATGTAGGGAGGATGTTTTCTCATGTCTTTGATATACCACTATCCGCTATTTAATTTGAAAAACATTAATTATATCTATCTAGTCAAGTTTGGCACGTAAATTTCCCTTTACAGTAAATGCGAACGTCGCAAGACCGGAAGTAAGGATGCACACACTTGTGTCGCCGAAGTTCACCGGCGCCATCTTGTGCACCGAGCCCATTGTAATAATGTAAATTATGTGAAAAATAATGCGATTTTCGAACCACCAAGCATGAGAGCATGTTCTAGTACACCCCCAAAACAAAATCAAGACTTTGTAAAAGAGCATAATAGGATCCCTTTAAGAACTGTATTTATCCAAATAAGGTATCATCCAAGCACAGTGATTGTGTTGTGTAGGATTTAGAGGATTTAAATTAATCTGGAAGTAATTACCAATATATGAGTTTTTAAAAAAAGAAATGTTAGTAGGTCTATGTTTGTACCTGAACTGAGCACTGGAAGTTTCTAAATAAATAAACAACAAGACTTCAACTCTTGTATAACATTTTACATTTGTAGATTCAGTGGTAAATTGTGTTGATCTTGGTCATATTAATTTTGGCAAATAATCTGTAACATATACAACACATTTTACAGAGCGTTCACACCTATTCATGTGTATTTTGAGTCCTTATTTGTGGCTGGCGCGTGTAGAGCGGAAGTGTTCTGCCACCTGGAGGTCATTATCATGATATTGCAGCTACAATTTGAGTGAGACGTGTTCACTGTGCGCACAGTACAGACTTTGAAGACGGTGTGCTTTTAGCACGGAAGACAGAGGGCCTTTGAAAATATTGAAACGCCGTGTTTATGATGTTTCTATGCGTTTTGAGGTTTGGATAATCTGAGCAGTGACGGAGCTGAAGACTGACACATTAAACGTGATCTGTCGGTAACCAGAAGACCGCTTTCTGCATCAATACACGTATTTCCCTACTAATCCCAGCTATCTCTCTCAGTTTCAGGGCGACTCGTGCTGAAATCTCCTGACATGAAGCATCGCATGGTAAAAATTCATTTTCTCAGTAAGTTACCGTGGACTCAGATACACTCAGACGCACGAGCGCATTTATACCGGTGTGACCTGATGATGGACGATCAGCTGATCTCTGTTTGACAGAATGACTGACATAGACATAGACCGAATGTTTATGTGCATAAAGGAGCTTTTTTTTAAATACAAATTTGAATTACATCATTCTAGAAAGGTTACAGTTTACATACTGGTGTTTTGGGCTTAATCTGGGATTATCATCCCGTTTATTAAATGTGAACCTGGACCACAAAACCTATGCTATTTTGTGATATTGAGATTTATACATCACCTGAAAGTTGAATAAATAAGCTTTCCATTGATGTATTGTTTGTTATGATAGGACAATATTTGGCCGAGATACAGCTATTTGAAAATCTGGAATCTGAGGGTGCAAAAAAAATCTAAATATTGAGAAAATCACCTTAAAGTTGTCCAAATGAAGTTCTTAGCAATGCATATTACTAATCAGAAATTAAGTTTTGATATATTTACGGTAGGAACTGTACAAAATATCTTCATGGAACATGATCTTTACTTAATATCCTAATGATTTTGGCATAAAAAATCGATAATTTTGACTCATACAATGTATTGTTGGCTATTGCTACAAATATACCCGTGCTACTTATGACTGGTTTTGAGGTCCAGGGTCACAAATGAAAAGGAATGACTTTGCTCTGTAATGTTGTCTAATGTTAATAGACAATGTTAATAATTCTAATGTTGTCTTGATTATAAAGGTAGATTGAATTGGTCACAGAATGGAGGTTCCTGCAGTAAACCACAGCTATACACATCCACCACCGCAGCCATGGGCCGGACAGAGTCCCAGGACCCCAAGCATGCCTCCACCCGGCTGTCCACCTCCTTCATATCACTATCCAAACCTGAACCCAGATCAGCAGAGCGTGACCCCGATGACCCACACGACAGGAACCGCAGCAGGTCATCGGCCTCAGTCACTGTACTGGGACCCTTCACAGCAAAGCTACCAGGGTAAGCATAATAAATCTTAGAACATCACAATCTATGGAGAATTTCGCTGTCTGATGGAAGAAAATGCTAACATTTTTGATCCTGTCTTGTTGCAGGTGTTTTAAAGCCTGTTCCTGAAATCACAAATATGATGAATCAAGGATTGCCACAGAGAAGCTACTCATTACCAGTGAGGGCATGACAATGTAGGGGAGATCAGGGGATATTGTACCATTTTTTTATAGTGTATTTCAGGGTACATTTTCTTTTTTCAAACTAGTTAAAATCTGATAGTCATTATACTTTATCTTATAAAATTTTATATATATTATGTTTTATATATATTATATTATTCTGGAATGTTTTTCACCTTTATCTGGTATTAAATCATTTAGCTATCCCGGATTAATATGCATTGAAACCAAAATTCTCACTGTAATTCTGCATTATAATTTAAAAACAAAACAAAAAATTATTATTTTTTTAAGTAAAATACAATAAAATATATTTTAAAATACAAGTAAAAATATTGTATTGATTCAACCAATGACAGTGTAAGCATCTGTCATTGTGGTTAACTTTTATCACTAATTTAGTGATTAAAAAAATAATAAAAAAAGTCATTAAACAAAACAATTAAAGACATCACAACATAAGAAAAGCAATGGAAATTCAAAAATATCTACATTAAAAAGTTGTAACAATCACACTTCTTTTTCCCAGACAGAGTGAACGTTAATGAGTAAGTGCTCATTAAGTGTCATCAGTAGGGCTTGTATGTGATTGATGAAGAGCTAGGATGTGATAGAAATTTAGTGTTTGCAGACATTTGCAGTCTGTTTTAATTGTCTCAGTCTCGTGTATTATACAAGCATGTGGCCCACATGATCTGTATTGAATTTACTGAAGGATCACTTTCTTTTCCTATCTGTTGTCAGACGAGTCCAGTCTCAAATTCTAAGACAGAGTCTCGGTACGGCCTGGATCCTCAGCTTCTGCCCAGTGTGGTAAATAATCTGGCCCTCTTATTCTGTAATGTTTCCATTACGACAGCTCAGGTTTGATTGCACTGTTGTGTATGGCTGTGTTGTTTTGTCTCAGTGTCTAAATGTCTCTTAAATGTGTAGGTCCAGGTGATTAAAGAGGACCGGATCCAGTGGGAGGGGAAAGTGTTTGTTTCAGAATGCAAATCTTCAGTGCCCCCTCTCTCCTCAACACAATGCACCCTGGAGGACAGAGGTACCGTCACTGCTGCCCAGTTTAGCCACATTATCTTTTGACTTCGTTCCCAAATTCACATGAAAAATAAATGTGATGCACCTGGTTTTCTTATCACAACAGCTTTTGTTGTACTTTTGTTGAAATTATTTTGACTTTAACTGACTTTCAGAAAATGATGGAGCCAGACACACAAAGGTAATGAAATATTGACAGGTGTTGTTCTTATAATGAGACATCATGATAATCTCAAACACAGCTGCTGTTTTTCAGTCTCATAAATACAGCAGCACATTAACGGTGGAATCCTGCTGACACTTGGACAAACACACAGTATGCTGTGCATTCCCATTACAGCTTCAATGTTCTTTCTTTAATTAGGCTGTTTTTAAAGTAATAATATGATGTTTTTAATAATAATAATAATAATAATAAATACTATTATTACTACTACAACTAATAATAATGATTTAAATGCTGTTTGGCCAAATACTACGTCAAAAACCGAAAACTTCACTATCTATTGATGGGCATTAAAAATTGATTTTGTATTCTGACCTTTTTTTGAGAAAGAAATTAAATAGTATTAAAAGCATATAAAAAAATGTGTATGGGGTAACCAGTTTTTAATTGAAAATATTATTATTATTATTATTATTATTATTATTATTATTAATAATAATTATAATAATAATTTAAAGGTTAACATTTGTATTAACATTTGTACTGTTACAATGTCAGTAGTATTTGAAAAAGAACAACGTGTACAAATATCTGCTGGATGATGTAAAATGTAAAACTACAGATCTTACTTCTGCATTTTTGTATCCCATAAATAGTTAGATCGAACCCAGTGCATTATGGGTGTTGAGGTTTCCCTACCTTTTTGGAAAAAGGTAACACCAGTTTTTTTTTTTTTTTTTTCATTTACTCTAGTCACGTAGCAATTTAAACAAGAAATTTGTCTTTCTACTGCATACTTTCTGCAGCCAAGTTTTATTAAAAGCAAATCTTGTCAGCAGTGAATTACCTCTTAAAATTTAAAACATTTAGTGCAGTTTGGCCATTATGAATTTCTTTTTTTTAATTCTACTTTCTTTTTTTCTCCAAAAAGAAAAAAGTTACTTTTTAATCACCAGTCAATAGAGAGTGTTGCTTTCTGGTCCGAGATGTTGTAGTTAGTTGCAGAATCTAGCAAGACCTTCGGTTGTTATAAGTGAAAACAAGATTATAATATTGTGCGACACAATGTATAATCACTTTTTTTGTTGTTCGCTGTGCTTCACAGGTAATGCCACACCTCGTTTTATCCGCTGCACGTCCTACAGCTTCCCTGTGGAGGCTCAGTCAGCTCAGAAGAGTCATCTCCCGCTGGGTGCAATCGTGTGTCCGCTGGCCAGGCCGCAAAAAGGAGAAGTATGTATGGAAAAAAAAACTTAAAAAATTTATTTGGGGGAGTTCATAATGAATAAGATGTCACTTTTATTTGTCTTATTTGAGTGGGGTTTGTGTGAGTCATGTTGTCATCTTGAGAAATCTCAGTCACCTTCACATACTCCTCAGTGTTTTACTGTGGCCTGCTCTTATAAACCTGCTATGTGAATGTTTTCCACAGCGTGATGTGCCAGTTTGTGAGGCGGGAGATTGTGTTAAGGGCTGTGCACACTGCGGGGCCTTCATGAGCCCTGCTATGAGCTGGCAGGACTGCGGGCAAAGATTCTACTGCCCTTTTTGCGACAAACTCAATGAAGGTAAGTCTTGCTTGGCCTACAGTCATTCTCAATTTTCGGTTAAAGCTGTGCACATATGTCCTTCCATCTTTGCTCAAGCACGTCTTTTTCTCATAGTGCCATGGCAGTCCTATCAGCCCACTAATCAGGGTCGCCGCGTCGACTGCGGAAAAAAACCTGAGCTCAGTCTTGGCTCATATGAGATCCTGGAAAAACAGACGGTCAGGAATGGCATGGATTTGTTTTGAACTTAATTTTTTTCTTGTTTTATACTATATATAACTCTATTAGATTACATTACACATCAGTATTTATTAAAAAACGAATTCAGGGTTCAAAGCATGATCATGTTTTTTTTTTAAATATACACTACCGCTTAAAAGTTTGAGGTCAGCAAGGTTTTATTTATTTATTTACTTATTTATTTGGCAAGGACACATTCAATTGAAAAGTGATAGTAAAACGTTTAGAATAATATTACAAAAGATTTATATTTCACATAAATGCAGTTGTTTTGAACTTTGTATTCATTAATCCAGAAAAGAAAGTATCAAGGTTTCCACAAAAATATTAAGCAGCACAACCGTTTTCAACACTGATAATAATAATAATAATTGTTTCTTAAAGAATGATTTCTGAAGGATCATGTGACACTGACGACTGGAGTAATGATGCTGAAAATTCAGCTTTGCATCACAGGAATAATTTCATTTTAAACATATATTAAAAGAGAAAGCAGTTATTTTAAATTGTAATAACGTTTTTCAATACTACTGTTTTACTGTAATTCGTAATGAAATAATTTCAGGTTGTGCGAGCACAGGAGACTTATTTAAAAATATTTTTAAATAGCGCTGTCAAATGATTAATCGTGATTAATCGCATCCAAAATAAAAGTTTTTGTTTACATAATATATGTATGTGTGCTGTGTATATTTATTATGTAAATATAAATACAAACACATGCATGTATATATTTAAGAAAAATATGTTATGGTTATATATTAAATATATTTATATATAATATAAAACAAAAGAATATAAATATATAAATATATATACATGTAAATATTTCCTAAATATATACTGTATGTGTGTGTATTTATATATACATAATAAATATACACAGTACACATACATATTTAATGTAAACAAAAACTTTTATTTTGAATGCAATTAATCATTTGACAACACTATTCTTAATATATCTTGCCGACTCCAAACTTTTGAATAGTAATGTACATACAGTAGTCAGCTTTTATATTGATCCCAGTTTTTTTTAAATTGTTGAATAGTCCTGACTTCCACTATGATCTACTTAACAGCGTAAAGCTGCTGTGTTGCTGCTTGCGATAGATGTATCTGCCAGTGCAATGAGAACGGGGCACCTAGACCACATTTGTAAGCAGATTTGTTCTCAATTGCAAGCTTTAAATGGGTAAGGGATGTTAACGTTTAAAATTATTCTCATAATCACTTCCATTCCTAATGTTTGAAATCAATTCTGGAATTCAGATGGCTTGTGAATGTTGTTTCTTTGTTTTAGGCCTGAAGAAACTGACCGATCAGATCTTCGAGTGGGTTTGATGACCTATGACAGCCGGATCCATCTGTATAACCTGAGTCCAGCTCTGTCCCGCCCTCACATGATGGTCATCACTGACTGTGAGGAGCTGGAACTTCCTTTGGTGGAGGGCCTTCTGGTGTCACTGAAAGACTGCAGACACATTCTTGAGAGGTTTTGAAACTGCATTTGTTCTACTAATATAATTATCATTAAAACAAGAGGCAAAATAGTCAATAATATAGTTAACAGTAAAGTTAACAATATAGCTAACTATTCCTTTCTTCTTGGGCAGAGTTCTGCAGGAAATTTCACTTTTCAACCCTGAGTCGGATAGATCCAGCTCACAAGAGCTTTCTGTTTCTGCAGGGCTGAAGATTCTTCAGGCAAGTGTCTTAATGAGTCTTAAACATGCACATGCCCTTGCTGAAAAATTCAGTGTTCGTGCTGCAAATGTTGATTTATAAATCTCTTGCGTCTCATTTCAAAAGGATGCAGCGTCTCCAGGCAAATTATTGATCTTTCATTCCTCACCTGTTTCTGAAGGCTCAAATCAGAAAAGCTCCTCTGGTTTCTTCAGCTCTAGCAAAGTGAAGGTGAATTAAAGAACAATTTTTCCACAATATTGTCTATAACGTTAATTATCTAAAAGTGTTTTATTTATTTACTTCCTCTTGGTTTCATATTAGTCCATCTTCCAAGGACCAGATTCTTCGATCTCATTGGCTAAAGAATGTGTCAATCAAGGCTGCAGCGTGCACATTTTTGTGTTCTCCCATCAAGAAGTAGGCGGGGCTTGGCCAGGGCACATCCCCTTTCTCACAGGGGGTGGGGTCATCTGCTATAACAGTCTACAGGTAATAAATGCCATCTGCACTCAGTCGACATCAGTTACACCCTCATGTCCTGTTATGTCAGATGAAGAAACCCTTAGAGCCCAATTACTTTAAAACTGCTGCACAAATTTGAAAATTCAAAACAACCCTATGGCTGCCTCGAGATTTAGCCTGGAATGTCATAATGGTTGGTACTTGTTAAAAATCTCTGCTGCTAATACAAGGCTTTTGTAGACATCCTATTAACTGGAAGTGTAACAAAGTTTGCCTTCCCGCTCTATCATCATAGTCCCCCTGAGCAAGCCACTTACCTGCTCCAAGAGGACCGTCCCTGCAATTAGAGCACTGTAGTAATGGATGATAAATGTCTGTTAAATGATAACATGACCGTGATAACCGGGATGAATGGTAACCAGATAACAAAGATTCAGATTTACTGGAAATGTGTAGAATCAAGCTCTTTGCTACAAATAGCATGGTGGCATTCTTTTATTATATTTTTTTATACTGTACTGCATATAGTGTGTAGTATATTTTGGGCCCTAAATGTGGACGGAATTGCAGAATCCAGTCATAAAAATGGGATTTACTGTGTAAGACGGAATGTCACGGAATTTGCCAAATTTTGGATGAATAAATAAAAAGTAAGTCAGTACAATTAAATCAAAACGCAATATAGACTAAGGTCTGTGAATATAAAGCTGCAAAAGACTATTTAAATATGAATCCTGCTTGCTCTGTGTGTTTGTGTGAATGAATGGCATAGACATGCAGTTTCATTTACTACACACATACTGAAGTATGTTTTTCCAACCTGGCAGATTTTGCCACCTTGAAATGAGTACATGAACACACAAACATAATTTCTAGAACTGCTCTGACAGTCACTTTATGAGCATTTTACCATTTCTGTTGGGAAAAAGCTATTGTCATCATATACTAACAGAAACTAAAGGTCTTCACAGCAAACCGTCAAAATAAAAGTTCAGTTTAACTTGAAGAAACTGTAACAGAAATATATTACTTAATGTAATGATAGTGCTACTACTAATAATAAAAATTTTTTACATTGCCTATTTGTATATTTGTATATTATTCTTTTATTATCTGTGTCCTGTCCTGTTGCTGTCTTTCTGTTGCACTGTAGAGCTTCTGTCACAAAAACAAATTCCTCGTATGTGTAAGCATACCTGGCCAATAAAGCTCATTCTGATTCTGATTCTGATTCTGAAAATTATTATTAAAACATTATTTTTTTAAGGAATATTTACCAAGAAAATTTACCAGAATTTAAATGCACAACACAGTATTTGTGGAACATAAATAAATAAATAAATATATATTTTAATAAAATTAATTAATTAGAGATACTTTGGATTATTAAAATTGAATGAAAATGGAATCCAGAAAATTAATGGAAAACAGAATTTGGTAAAAAATAAAACTGAATTTGAGAAAAAAAAACTTATTTCATAGGGCCTTAAAAATAAATTTTTGTTAAACGTTTAATAAATTACTGTTAAATTATGTATTTCAATGATTTCAATTAATTACACATGCTTATTGATTATTTTTTTTTTTTTTAATTGAACTATTTAAACAGAGTCTAGAAAAATTAAACCATGAAAAAAAAAAAAAAAACAGAATCCCGAAAAATTTAAACGGAAAAAATGGAATTTGGAAATAATAAAATGGATTTCATAGGGCCCTATAATACTGTCATGTTCATTACAGTTCCTGTTTGACTACTAGTGATCTGTCAGATGTCTTGTTTTGTGTAATGTGATTGTCACATATACTTTTATTTCTATCTTTGTTTTTCTTTTTCCTCATATGCAAAACCAGTCATAATTTTTAGGTTTTTCATTGACTTTCTAGTAACAAACTGTCAATGTCTTAAAGAAAGCGATGTTACTGCATTAGCAACTAGTCATTTAGTTTGGTTCGGTACACTATGTGGATTTATTGTAATTAGAGTGAATTTTTCAGGAGTGATGTTTTCATAATGTGTTTGTCACTTCTGTAAATAACTAAACTAGGACACAGATACACACGTTATTCTGTCTGCTTCCTGCTGTGTGAAGAGAACCAGATTAAGCACTCAGAAGAAGAGTGACAACCATATTTAATGTAGTGTGAACAAACTGTGTCATTTCATACTAAATCTTTCCGTGTACTTTTCTTTGCAGTCAGAGATGGAACAGGAACGCTTCCGAGCTGATCTGAGCAGATGTGTGAATATGCAGATGGCCTTCAAAGTTCAGCTCAGAGTTTTTGTCAGTAAAGGTAATCAAAGGGGCATCTAAAATAATCTAGAAATCCAGATTCTAAGACAGAGAAGAACTAAGAAGGTTATTACCAACTAAACGTTAAGATTATAGTTTAGCTTTAACTTAATTTTTTGAAATGTAATCAAATTAGACACAGAGCATACATACAGTATATAGGTCATAGTCTAAATAAAACAATCTGCCAAGTATCAAATCATTTGAGTACTTGAATGGATAGTCACTTGTTTGTAGCTTGAATTCGATGCATGAGTGCCAGATGTTATTTGTAAATAGCTGGTGGGTATATTAACAGCTCAATCGGTGTGTTTCTGCAGAGATGCGCATATCTGGTTGCTATGGCTCCTTCATCGCTGGTCCTGACTCCTGCTGTGTTGCCATGGCAGCGCTTGATTGGCGCACAGCTCTGGCATTTGAGTTCACTCACAACAAGTCTTTGGATGAAACGAGGGGTGTAGCCATACAGGTAGTATTGATGTGATGTCATTGGATTGATATAAAATCATAAATTATCATATTAGTCAGTCTTAAATTTTGATAAATGACACTTATCTGAGAGTAATGGATATGATAAATAATTTGATGTGTTGTTCATTTAATCTATTGGTTTGATTGTCTTCTGATCTGCTTGTGTAGTTTGTGCTGTCATACAGTAGCTCCTCCGGAGAGAACAGGACACGGATACACACCGTTATTCTGTCCGCTTCCCGTCAACCGCTAGACACCTTTAGAAGCAGCCAGGCCGAGACGCTCCTCACGTTCTACTGCAAGAAAAGTATTAAAAAAATATCAATATGAATCAAAAATATCAATATGAAATCAAATTAAACCTTATTTACTTTTTTTAATAAAATTTTGAATATATTCACTACTGTTTAAAAGTTCTGGTTCATTTTTTTAGAGAAATACTACTTTTATTCAGTAAGGATGCACTGAATTGTTTAAAAGTGACAGTAAAGACATTTATAATGTTTCAAATAACTTCTGTTCGAATAAATGCTGTTATTTTCTATTCATCAAAAAAAAAATCACTGTTTCTATACAAATATTATGCAGCACAACTATATTCAACACTGATAGTGATAAATAAAAATGTTGAGCACCAAATCAGCATGTCAGAATGATTTCTGAAGACCACGTGACACTGAAGACTGGAGTAATGATGCTGAAAATTCAGCTTTGCCACCATAGGAATAAATCGCTTTTTAAAATATGCAAAACTTTTTTGAAAATTGTGGTTATATTTCACAATATTACTGTTTTCATTGAATTTTTTTGATCAAATGGATATAGCCTTGGTGCGCATAAGAGCCGTCTTTCAAAAATATTACCGACCCCAAACTTTTGAACGGTAGTGTACATATAAAATGTAGTAGAAATACAATAATATTTTTACAGGAATTTGCTTATATAATCACTTATCATAATTAGCAGTGCATAATCAGTTGTTTTATTGCGCTATTGCACCCAGTCTTCCTTGTTTTACCTCAATTTGGTTATATTGACTTTATAATATTTCCAACTTTGTCCGTGTGTGAGTCAGTGTATTCATTAGCACTGGAGAGTCCGCTGCAGTCGCTGCGTGAGGAGTTACAGACGGAGGTCACTGAGATGTTGGCTTGCTTCAGGAAACAAAGCTGCACGACCTCTGTGTCCCCAGGACAGGTGCGTTCTTTATATCGTTCTCTCTCTTTAATGAGGATCTCTCACAAGTTTCATAGGGTACTGGACCAGCACACGCTTTTGAATATTCAGATACTCTAGAGATTTATCATACAGTTTCAGATGAAGCAATAATTTAGACAAATATTAAACCATGATTTGCTGATACCAATTAAAAAATAAGGTCCTGCCGTTTTCAGTCCAATTAATTTTGAATTGCTTAAATAAATAGTCACCTTTTTATTACGTTGCCTTTTTTGTGCAAAAAGCCCTAGACAGTTATTAGCCAGTTGTGTAATTAGAGCTTAATCAGATATTTTAGACCCGTGAAGTCTTCTAGTATTTAGGGGAAAAAAGTATTTTTAGGAGATGACAGACAGTCTAATACACTGCTACTCCAATCTCAATTAATTTTACGATTCGTTAGCCTATTAATGATGCAGACACAGATAATAATACTAAGAAGCCATTCTAAGTGATTCCTATTTCATTTGGATAGTAGAGTCTTGAGTGTCATTCTCCTATTTGTCTCTTTCTCTGTGTGTGTCTTTCTTTCTGTCAGCTGGTGCTGCCTCAGTTTCTGAAAGCCGTACCTGTCTACATTAACAGTCTGCGCAAAAGCGAGGTGCTGCTGCCTGGGCTGCGGAGCTCTGTACATCAGCGTCTACAACTGCGTAGCCTCATTGTCTCCATGGACACGCTGAGCACTGTTTCTCAGTTCTACCCACTTATTCTGCCTCTGGTGAGAGACAGACATCTAGAACATTCTGTTCATCCAAATTAGTCACTGAAATGAGACAGTTTCCTTGTCTGTAAGAATTCATAATACTCAGTTGGATTGTTATGCACATGGCAGAATTTAGAAATGCCACATTCTTCACTACTCTAGCAATAAATGCATCTACTGTACTCTCACTCTCTATTTATAGCATTTTATTTTTTACTTATGTCAAGATTTCTGGCACCAAAGACAGTTATAATTAGGAATGCACAGTATATTAGTACCACATTGAATGTTGGGTAATATTTATCAATATATGATCAATATTGGATATATCAGACAATATTGAATATTTAATTGTCTATTTTTACCTTTTTTTTTTTTTTTTACTTGTACTTTTTTTCCCCCCCTTTTGTTGTCATATGTGACCCTGGACCACAAAACCAGTCTTAAGTCGCTGGGGTATATTTGTAGCAATAGCCAAAAATACATTGTATGGGTCAAAATTATTGATTTTTCTCCTATGCCAAAAATCATTAGGATATTAAGTAAAGATCATGTTCCATGAAAATTTTTTGTAAATTTCTTACCGTAAATGTATCGAAACTTAATTTTTGATTAGTAATATGCATTGCTAAGAACTTCATTTGGACAACTTTAAAGACCATTTTCTCAATATTTTGATTTTTTTGCACCCTCAGATTCCAGATTTTCAAATAGCTGTATCTCAGCCAAATATTGTCCTATCCTAACAAACCATACATCAATGGAAAGCTTATTTATTCAGCTTTCAGGTGCTGTATAAATCTCAATTTTGAAAAATTGACACTTAAGACTGGTTTTGTCGTCCAGGGTCACATAGAATGCTTACCTAAAGTTAATCAAACTTGAATTTAAATTAACAGCATTTTAAAATGGTTAATTTTAGTTTTAAAGTTATATTCCTAATTTATTTAGATATTAGAAATTGTATAAATAGTTTAAATGTTATCTATCATCTGCCATTTCTTGGTTAGTGACCATTGCAAGAAAATAACCACCAGCTTATTGGCTGGTAATTATATATAAAAAATAAAAAATACAATTATTTAAAAAAAATAATTGAAAAAGAATGAAATCCAAAAAAAATGTCTTAGACAAAATTTGAAACCAATAGTGTCTAAACCAATAAAAACAAGCTGCACTGTACCTTTAAGGTACAATACGGTACTTTTAAAAGTACCTTTTTTGTCTCTTTGGACTAGACTTAAAGTCATGAAAGTTTTTCTGCTTAGTACAACAAACTTAAAAAAGAGCAAGAAAAATCCATGTCACATTTAAGTCCAACCCAAACTTCCTAAAATATTGATGCTTTCTCTCCTGACTGGACGATGACGCCACTGTCTCTGTGTTTACCCTTCTCACCCCTGCAGTCTGTCTCTGCTGATAATGCCAACATGCCATCATTAGGGGAAGCCGTGCGCTGTACTGTCTCTAGTCTGGATCCAGGGGGTCTGTATCTGATCTACTGCCCACTGGCACTGCTCCTTTGGGTGGGCAGCTGTGTGCCTCCTCACACTCTTCTACAGCTTTTCAACACCAACTCCTTCTCCTACCTCACATCTGGAGAGGTGAGACAGGGACACACTGAGTTGGCGTTTATATTAGCATTTTGCAGACTTTATCCGAAGTGACTGACAAATGAGAACAATTCATAGAAGCAGTTCATCTAAGAAAGAATCTAAGGGTTGGATACATATTTTAAATGAAAATTTTTGAAATCTAATCTGCTGTTTTCTACCATAATAAACTACTAGTTAATGGGTAATTGAGAAATAGGGGGTCCATGAACTATATATAGGATGTCATAGATAGTCAAAGAATAAATTTACCATTTAGATGAATCTCTCTTACTCAGATTCCGATTTGTCTGTTATGGGTTATTCAGTTATTCAACTAAATTTTCAAAGCACTATTGGGGCAGTTGTGGAATATTGGGGCAGTAACCCGAAGGTTGCGGGTTTGAGTCTCAGGTCCGGCAGGGATTGTAGGTGGAGGGAGTGAATATACAGTGCTCTCTTCCACCTTCAATACCACGACTGAGGTGAGACCCTTGAGCAAGACACCGAACCCCCAACTGCTCCCCAGGTGCCGGAGCAGTATGGCTGCCCACTGCTCCGGGTGTGTGTTCATGGTGTGTGTGTGTGTGTGTGTGTGTGTTCACTGCTGTGTGTGTGCACTTGGATGGGTTAAATGCAGAGCACAAATTCCGAGTATGGGTCACCATACTTGGCCACACGTCACTTCACTTTCACTAAATATATGTGATCGACACTTATCGACTTTTTTTTTTTTTTTTTGAGGATTTTATGCCTTTTATTATTAGATAGGACAATGGAGTGCAGACAGGAAAGTATTGGGTGGAGAGAGGGGAACGGGATCAGTAAAGGACCTAGAGACGGGAATCGAACTCGGGTCGCCGTTAGCACAGTTGTGCTATATGTCAGCGCACTAACCACTAGTCTATCGGTGCCGACTGATCGATGCTTTTTAACAAGTCTCTTATGCTCACCGAGGCTGCATTTAGTTGATCAAAAACATAGTAATATTGTTAAATATTATTACAATTTAAAATAACTGTTTTCTGTTTTGATGCATTTTAACGTGTAATTTATTTCTGTAATGGCAAATCCAGCAGCCATTACTCCACTAGTGTCATGTGATCCCATGTGATTCAGAAATCATTTTGATATGATTTAGTTCTTAAAAACATTACTTTTTACAATCAATGTTGAAAACAGTTGTGCTGCTTGTGATACATTTTTATAGGATTCTTTGATGAATAAAAAGTTCAGACAAACAGCATTTCTTTGAAATAGTAATTTTTTGTAACATTAATGTAAATGTACATACACATACAAAAATTGAATGAATGAATGAGGCATTTATATAGCGCTTTCATTGTGTATTGCTGTACACACAAAGCGCTTTACAATCATATGGGGATCTCGCTTCAACCACCACCAAAAATTACAATTATTTTAGATGGAATGAACGTGTCATGCTGCAGGAAACACTGGTGATTGCTTTAAGTATCCATTCAAGCACGTTTTCTTCATATTGTGAATTGCACTCATTGTATTTTAGTGCTTTGACTTCACTTTAGCCTTGAACATAGCATGTGTGTTTTATGTTCTGTAGATCAAACTTCCAGTGCTTGAGAACTCGCTCTCCATCAGCACCAGAGCCCTCATATTCTCTCTGCAGTCCTCAGCAGCTGTTACTCTCCAGGTGAATGACTCACACCCTTCATTTACACAATGTTTAATTCAGGAACTGACAGGATGTGGACACAGAATGAACTTTTTTTCTACAAAAAAAAAAAAAAATCAGCATGACTAAAACCACAGTATTGGATTTGACAGTTTTCCTTTCAGACTCAGTTGTGGTAGTAAAACATATTTAATAGTTTAATGGTTTCTTTTTGTTTAGCTAAAACTGGTGCGGGAGGATGACAGCTGTGAGGAGTCTCTGCAGCGCCTGCTGGTGGAGGACAAGAGTCCTAACGGTGGAGCTTCATACTCTGACTTCCTTTTTCACCTTCATGTCAATGCATTGCGTCTTATCGTGTGACAGTCTCTTCTCATAGACAAGGCTGTGGAATACTTGTAAAGTCCTTTGTGATAGTTCAGTCCCAATGTGGTTTACCTTTTGTTTCCTCGATAGCCATTGCTGCTGTTCTTAAATCTATGAGGAAAAAGAATTCTGTCTGGATTTACCATACATTTACCTCTGAAATATTTACATTTTACAACTTTAGTCAATGCAAATTCGATGTGTCCAGCTTGTTTTAGGAGAAATTCTTAATACTAAGATTAGTCCTTTAATTTTCAAGGGCTCAGAATGACTGAATACTGTTTGAACTCCCATCAAAGTCTCAGTAATTAATGATTCTCTATTTGATGTGTGTGTGTGTGTGTGTGTGTGTGTGTGTGTGTGTGTGTGTGTGTGTGTGTGTGTGTGTGTGTGTGTGTGTGTGTGTGTTTGGTTCTAGACATGGGTTTGATTTAACATTTGCTCTTGTGTCATGAATATTGCACTGTGAATTGAATTCATGAATTTGCCCAACTGGCAGTGGTGAGTTAGATTGTGCATATTAATACTTTTCAAGCAATAATATATTCATTGAATTTTTGATCTCATTATGCCTCAATATTTAATGTCTTGATAAAACCCCTGATGTTTTTCAAAGGGCCATCAGCATGTGGACCTAACACTTTACGGTTTTAATCATTTATGTAACATTTCTTTTGTATGAAGAAGATACTTCTCTCTCCAAAAATGAATAAATAACTGTAAATGTGTGACTGGCTCTGAATCATTCTCGGCCGAATCTCTTTAGCATTGATCTTCTTTCCAATGTATGTTCTTGTGAATTTCTGCCCCTCCTCCACAGAGAACCGAAAGGCAGTGAGAAACACTTCTAATGAGTCATACCAAGTCTAATTAGTGTAATTGGGGTTAATGATGTTGACATTGAGCTGAATATGAAATATCCGAGTGGGCGTCCATGTTCGTTATCTAATGGTTGAAAACACACACACACACACACACACAGAGAGAGAGAACTAAATGAGCAATGTAAACATGATGGAGCTATTACCTAAAAAATCTTTTTTAATGCATCTGACCATTTCAGTATATATATATATAAAAAACAGTTTTCTCATATTTGATTTCATAAGATAACACTTTTGTGTTTTGCATATGCATGTTAAAGGTCCGTGGAAGCCAACAAAAACCATGTCAGTCATCAGTCCCCTCCGTGGAAAAAAACCCCTATTACCATTTATCCTTGTGAATGCAAAAGACAACATTATGATCCTGTCATGCATATAAAATGAATAATAACACACTTTATTTGTATGGAGCCTTGCATACAATGAAGCACAAAGTACATAAGGGAGTATAAAACAATAAATAAAAAACAGAAATACGCACTTAAAATGCAATAAAATTCATACAATTAAAACGTTAAAAGTGTATATTGTATAGTTTTCGAAATGCTAAACTCACGCTGTTTGTTATGCATGCATTAAATATTTTATTTCCGTCTACCATCGATGCTTTATTCATATTTCTTTTGGTTTACACGACGCTATCTCGATTACGTAAGAGCTCATCGAAATACAAATAGCCCCCTCGTGGTTTGTCCCTATTTGGAGTTACAATAACAGTAAGCCAGCCGCGCGCCCACGCACGCACGCACGCACGCTAGTTCCGCCTGCCGCCGATAGGTGGCGCTCGCGCAGTCTGTTTTGAAGGCAGGCGATTGGAGCACAGCGCGGGGGTGAGGACGCAGCATACACGCTGCCCTACTCAACCATTAACCTGTCATTTCAAGACATATCAGGCTTTTTTTTTTGAGCGCAAAATCGAGGTGGATATCCAGGACGCTCTTACTCGCCGAGTTGAGGACGATTTTTAATTCTTAAAGAAGCGTGTCCGAGTCCGAGACGGGAAGACATGGCCACGACTACATGCACGCGCTTCACGGACGAATATCAGCTGTACGAGGAGCTGGGCAAGTGAGTTTCACGAGGTTATCGGTTGTGCATGTGTGGAGCTGTCCTGCGTGGAGGTTGCATGATGAATGCATGATGATATTTGGGCAGGGGAAGCGAACTGACAGCAAACGCGAGGCGTGGTGGTGCCCCGATAAGCGTGCTGTCACTGAGGGAGGAGATAGACTCGCTCAAGTCCTGCCAAGATCCGCTGACCAGCACTCAGACCCGCTCATATGCTTTCAAAACAACCTACTTACCGCAGATGCAACAAATATTGATTAGTGTAACGCCCCTTAAACTGCTATTTCATGCTCGGATGTAAAAGTAAACATGCAAGTGCAAAATTCACTGTGCATTTGGGTTGCATTTGGCATTTCCACATAATCAACGACACGGTGCTTTATCTGTATCTACATATACTGCATATAG